>OZ025252.1:30791353-30935881 GCA_964019135.1 Arenicola marina
CGTACATGAGACTACGAAGGAAGATCAACCTTACATATAAGATAAGATAAGATAAAATTTGTTTAATGTCAGTATATAAAAGTCAACAACAAAGATTAGCACAAGTGCTATTGACTGACAATCTCACGGAACAAATATGGAGGAACCACCTTAATTCCTTGTATGTATATTATGTATTATTTGCCTGCTCGCTGTATATTAACGCTGTGATCTTGTGTGTTGTGGCGCTCAGCGTGGGGTGGCTGCGGCTGCTGCACCACTGCCTGACCCAGTGCGAGGAGACCCAGGCGGCCGTGGCCGAGGCGGCGGCGGCGGCCACCCCGCGGCTGCTGATGACGTGCACGGCGCTGCTGATGTCCTCCAGCGCCACCATGTACGCCAACAACATCGAGGCCGTCCTGCTCAGGATCGCCCTGCACTCGGCGCGCATGGGCCTCGCCCTCATCGAGCTACTGCTGCGGAACGGGGGCGCCCAGGCCCTGGACGAGGGTGAGTGGAGGGAGGTGGGGCAGAGGAGGGGGCGGAGGCTGTGTGGGGGGGGGGGCGGCATGGGCCTCGCCCTCATAGAGCTGCTGCTGCGGAACGGGGGCGCCCAGGCCCTGGACAAGGGTGAGTGGAGGGAGGTGGGGCAGAGGAGGGGGCGGAGGCTGTGTGGGGGGGGGGGCGGCATGGGCCTCGCCCTCATAGAGCTGCTGCTGCGGAACGGGGGCGCCCAGGCCCTGGACGAGGGTGAGTGGAGGGAGGTGGGGCAGAGGAGGGGGCGGAGGCTGTGTGGGGGGGGGGGCGGCATGGGCCTCGCCCTCGTTGAGCTGCTGCTGCGAAACGGGGGCGCCCAGGCCCTGGACAAGGGTGAGTGGAGGGAGGTAGGGAGAGGAGGGGGGTGGGGGGCGGTGGGGCGGCGGCATGGGCCTCGCACTCATAGAGCTGCTGCTGCGGAACGGGGGCGCCCAGGCCCTGGACGAGGGTGAGTGGAGGGAAATGGGGGAGAGGGGGGGGGGCGGCGGCATGGGCCTCGCCCTCGTTGAGCTGCTGCTGCGAAACGGGGGCGCCCAGGCCCTGGACAAGGGTGAGTGGAGGGAGGTAGGGAGAGGAGGGGGGTGGGGGCGGTGGGGCGGCGGCATGGGCCTCGCCCTCGTTGAGCTGCTGCTGCGAAACGGGGGCGCCCAGGCCCTGGACAAGGGTGAGTGGAGGGAGGTAGGGAGAGGAGGGGGGTGGGGGCGGTGGGGCGGCGGCATGGGCCTCGCACTCATAGAGCTGCTGCTGCGGAACGGGGGCGCCCAGGCCCTGGACGAGGGTGAGTGGAGGGAAATGGGGGAGAGGGGGGGGGCGGCGGCATGGGCCTCGCACTCATAGAGCTGCTGCTGCGGAACGGGGGCGCCCAGGCCCTGGACGAGGGTGAGTGGAGGGAGGTGGGGGAGAGGAGGGGGGTTGGGAGGGGGGGGAGCGGATGCAGCGGGGGGGGGGCGGCATGGGCCTCGCCCTCGTTGAGCTGCTGCTGCGAAACGGGGGCGCCCAGGCCCTGGACAAGGGTGAGTGGAGGGAGGTAGGGAGAGGAGGGGGGTGGGGGGCGGTGGGGCGGCGCATGGGCCTCGCACTCATAGAGCTGCTGCTGCGGAACGGGGGCGCCCAGGCCCTGGACGAGGGCGAGTGGAGGGAGGTAGGGAGAGGAGGGGGGTGGGGGGCGGTGGGGCGGCGGCATGGGCCTCGCACTCATAGAGCTGCTGCTGCGGAACGGGGGCGCCCAGGCCCTGGACGAGGGTGAGTGGAGGGAGGTGGGGGAGAGGAGGTGGAGGAGGATGGGGCTGGAGGCGGTGGGGGGAGGGGCGGCATGGGCCTCGCCCTCATGCATCGAGCTGCGGAATGGGGGCGCCCAGGCCCTGGACGAGGGTGAGTGGAGCGGGTTGGGGGGGAGGTGGAGGGGGGGGGGGGGGGCGGGCGGCATGGGCCTCGCCCTTATCGAGCTGCTGCTGCGGAACAGGAGAGCCCAGGTCTAGGACGAGGGTGGAGGGGGTTGGTGTGTGTGTGGGGTGGGAGGGGCATGGGCCGGGGGCTTCACGACCCCGACCTTGAACGGCCGCTCTGGTTTCTCTTGCAGTGGCTCTAGTACCGTTCCACGGGCGCCTGAACGGTAACGCCAGCGAATCGACCGTGGACCTCCTGTACCAGCTTGGAGTACACCAGGACAGCGCGACACCCGCCAGGTACGACCGGCCTCAGCCACGTGTATGTGGGCGATAATACACTGTGACAAAACCTCACACGTGTATGCGCTTTCTTACCAGTTTCCCGTCCGCCTTCCCTTTAAAATTAAAAGTTATAATAAATTAGGCATTTATCACTGTTGTTTCTAGGACAATTTTATGAATCGAGATGATGAATATTTGTCATGTAAACTAACATTATGTTTCAATTATAGCAGAAAATGGTCAGAAGAGGGTAGCTCTAAAATGCCGCTCCATATAAAAGTCCCCACACCGTGACCACCGCTATGCCCTGCCGCCAGATGTGTCCATAGTTTGCCGATCGTCACATCCTCCCTGTGTATATAGTGTTCCTGTATTGCCAAGAGTGATATAATTTTGTTCTTATCTCCCTGCGCTGCTGCCCTCAGACTGGCCGCGCTGTTAGGCTGGCTGGGCGACTGTGCGCGGCTGGCCCTGCAGAAGTCGCACGGTGGGGGCGAGGAGGGCGGCTGGCAGCTGCCCGCCCCCGGGGGGCTGGGCGGGTCCGCCCCCGATCTGCCCAGTCCCGCCCCCGCCCACGTGCACTGCGTCGCCGCCATCTTGTGGCATTCTCGACAGGCGGCGCTGTCCTACGACGTCACTAACGTCATCTCCAAGGATTTGCTGAGGTAAGGAGGCGCTGGCTGCGACATGGGGTGGGGATAACAGACCGGTCACTGATCGCTACTCTCCTACTTCTTTTCATAGTGTTTTTTCAATAGTTTTGTATGATATCCCTACTTTTTCAATAGTTTTGTATGGTATTCCTACTTTTTCAATAGTTTTGTATGGGATCCCTACTTTTTCAAAAGTTTTGTATGGGATCTCTACTTGTTCATTGCTTTTTTCAAGCAATCCATATGTGACCAAGTGAAATGGAGGAAACCATAATGAGTCAAGAGGATCACATAAATTCACTTGCATACAATGCTATCGGTCAATCACTGGCATACGATAGAAAGGATAATTTAGTGGATCTAATGCGTGACTGTCACAGATGACAAAATTATATAAGATGCGGGAAGTATCGGTAATACTCGCTGATATATTGTATATGCATAGCAGCCGTTCTGCAACGCGTAGGTCTGTATATCTGCTGCAATTAGTTCCAATTTCGATACGCTGTTGCCAAAACGGGGCAGTCTAGGGTCTATGGATAACACATTGTGTGGTCGCTGGTACAGTCCCCGGGCAGTCTAAAAGTCTATGGATGATGTGTATAACAATGTGTTGCCATTGGTTACAGTTCGCTGTACAGACACCAGTCTAAAATCTATGGATGATGTGTATAACAATGTGTTGCCATTGGTTACAATTCGCTGTACAGACGCCGGACAGTTTGAAGTCTATGGATGATGTGTATAACAATGTGTTGCCATTGGTTACAGTTCGCTGTACAGACACCAGTCTAAAATCTATAGATGATGTGTATAACAATGTGTTGCCATTGGTTACAATTCGCTGTACAGACGCCGGACAGTCTGAAGTCTATGGATGATGTGTATAACAATGTGTTGCCATTGGTTACAGTTCACTCTACGAGTGGTCGCTGGTACAGACCCCGGGCAGCCCGCTAAAGAAGGCTGTGGACTGCGTCATTTGCTCGCTGTGTTACATCCAGCCGCAGTTCTTCCTCTCGCTGATGGAGTGGATGGGCGTGGTCACCAGCGAGGACATTCGCCGGGCCTCGGTCACGGACGACCACAAGGACAGTCAACAACAACAACAACAACAACAACGACAGTCATTAACGGACGACTGGAAGGCGGACGGCGGGGCCGCGGACTCTGACGTGTTCCGGTCCCCGCACGCCTACTACCCCCACCCCTACCTCCTCCACCCGCGGGACGCCCCCGGTGTGACGTCAGCGGATCTCGACCCGGCCGATTTGGTGGGCGAGCAGGGGTACCAGCCGTTCCTGCTGCAGGACTTCCGCCTGATCCAGCTGGACGAGTCCCACCTGAGCACGCTGGCCATGGCCTGCCAGTCCCCCGAGGCCTTGGAGCATTTGCTGGACTCGGGGTTTCTGGTCGTCCTGTGCCAGGCGCTCTACGAGTTCTGCGTCCAGGAGATGTCTCGCTTCGGGGAGCCAGTCTACGTGTCCACCGACGCCGACGCCTTCGCCGAGAGTCGGGGCGGCAGTGGCGCCACCAGCGGCGCCACCAGCGGCGCCGCCAGCCCCCGCTGCGGCTCCGCGTCCTCCTCGGCCAACGCCCCGCGGCCACGTGGCAACTCCGAGTCGTCGCAGACAGGTGACCCCCCCCCCCGGCCAATGGCGCCCTGATGTGGCCGTATTTAACTCAATGTTTCATGACCGTCGCGGGGTTTTCAAGTTGCTCCATGTATTGAGTGCCGTTTCTACTAGGTTTATATGACATAAGGGAAAGATCAATTCCTACATGCTTTCGCTGTATGCTTAAGATCTTAATTACGTGTTCAGCTCCCATTGAGTACATTGTCATGTGCAGTCACATTTTATCCAGGCTTCGTCCATTTTGTTATATCTATATAACGTCGACATAATAATCTTAATGCTAATACTTGTACAGCGTCACTGAACGAACATGACATAAAACGCTTTACTCCTGTCTTCCAACAGACAAGAGTCTGACCGTGACGGCCGAGCTTGTGGCCCCCGTGCTGGAGTTCCTGGCTGAGGTGGCCTGCGAGGTGGCCGTGAAGGACTGGCTGGGGAGCCCCGAGGGCTGTGTCTTCTGGCCCGTCCTGCTCCGGGTTCTCTGCATGGCCCCTGTACACGTGGGTGCCGCCGAGCGTAGCTACCTCAACAAGAACAAGGTTGGTGTGCCCATCGGGCCTGCTCGGCGGGGAGTATTGGTAATAAGAATAATATACCGGTTTGCATCCCTATCACAATTGTTGCAAAAGCTGCTAATTAAGAATATTCTTATTAATATAGGTGAGCGCTCTGAAATTTACAGACAGGCTGCAGGAAGCAGAATTTCTAAAGATATCGTAAATATCTCGGCCGGCTTTACACCTCTTTAAATGAAGCCGCGGGCTCCGTAGTGACTATCCTGGGGACTGTACGGGTTGTCGATTGGTCGAGTGCCGTGTACCCACCCACACGTGGTATGGACGAAGTGTCTCCCGTGTCGCCCTAGGTGATGACTGCACCACAACGCGCTGCCATAGAGACAGCCTCCATCGACTTCTTCACGGCAGTCTTGTGTTGTCATCATGGTAACCAGCAGCAGTTTGCCAACATTCTCTGTGACGTCATTCGAAGTCAGGGGTCATCTGCCGACGGTGAGTGTGCCACGTTAGAGAGTTCATTTAGACGGGCTTTGACAATTACTCACAATTATGTATTAACTGAAATGTTGTTATGACAATTGCATCGCCGTTGTCTTTTTTGTCAATACTTGACGTTGTGTCCAAACATGAATGGAATAGTTAAAACTTTGTTTGCTTTGTTCCTTGGTCTTTCTGACTGGGTTACACTGTGGTTCGTCACACAATATTGACCCCGCGTTCCCATGACCTCTGTTTAGGGGCCGGCCTGGTAGCTCAGTAGGTTAGAGCGCTGGCATGGAGTGCTCTGGTCACCTGAGAGCCTACCGGCACGTGAATCGATGTTTAGAGCCCCACTGTAGCCATGTCTGTGTGGTCGTAGGATAAAGATCCCATGTCCTTCTTCGCAAAGAGTAGGGGTTTACCCCCCGGGGACATGGCTCCGCTCTTTCATTGACGCGATATGACCAATAGTGGTTAAAGCATCCTGAATATATAACCAACCGTGACCTCTGTTTCTAGTCGTGGGCTACACGGCCTCTCGGTAGTTAGTCGCACCATATTGACCCCGCCTTCCCGTGACCTCTGTTTCCAGTCGTGGGCTACACGGCCTCTCGGTAGTTAGTCGCACCATATTGACCCCGCGTTCCGGTGACCTCTGTTTCCAGTCGTGAGCTACACGGCCTCCCGGTAGTTAGTCGCACCATACTGACCCCGCGTTCCCGTGACCTCTGTTTCCAGTCGTGGGGTACACGGCCTCTCGGTAGTTAGTCGCACCATATTGACCCCGCGTTCCCGTGACCTCTGTTTCCAGTCGTGGGCTACACGGCCTCTTGGTAGTTAGTCGCACCATATTGACCCCGCGTTCCCGTGACCTCTGTTTCCAGTCGTGGGCTACACGGCCTCTCGATAGTTAGTCGCACCATATTGACCCCGCGTTCCGGTGACCTCTGTTTCCAGTCGTGGCCTACACGGCCTCTCGGTAGTTAGTCGCACCATATTGACCCCGCGTTCCCGTGACCTCTGTTTCCAGTCGTAGGCTACACGGCCTCTCGGTAGTTAGTCGCACCATATTGACCCCGCGTTCCGGTGACCTCTGTTTCCAGTCGTGGGCTACACGGCCTCTCGGTAGTTAGTCGCACCATACTGACCCCGCGTTCCCGTGACCTCTGTTTCCAGTCGTGGGCTACACGGCCTCTCGGTAGTTAGTCGCATCATATTGACCCGGCGTTCCGGTGACCTCTGTTTCCAGTCGTGGGCTACACGGCCTCTCGGTAGTTAGTCGCACCATATTGACCCCGCGTTCCGGTGACCTCTGTTTCCAGTCGTGGGCTACACGGCCTCTCGGTAGTCAGTCGCACCATATTGACCCCGCGTTCCCGTGACCTCTGTTTTCAGTCGTGGGCTACATGGCCTCTCGGTAGTTTGTCGCACCATATTGACCCCGCGTTCCGGTGACCTCTGTTTCCAGTCGTGGGCTACACGGCCTCTCGGTAGTTAGTCGCACCATATTGACCCCGCGTTCCGGTGACCTCTGTTTCCAGTCGTGGGCTACACGGCCTCTCGGTAGTTAGTCGCACCATATTGACCAAGCGTTCCGGTGACCTCTGTTTCCAGTCGTGGGCTACACGGCCTCCCGGTAGTTAGTCGCACCATATTGACCCCGCGTTCCGGTGACCTCTGTTTCCAATCGTGGGCTACACGGCCTCTCGGTAGTTAGTCGCACCATATTGACCACGCGTTCCCGTGACCTCTGTTTCCAGTCGTGGGCTACACGGCCTCTCGGTAGTTAGTCGCACCATATTGACCAAGCGTTCCGGTGACCTCTGTTTCCAGTCGTGGGCTACACGGCCTCTCGGTAGTTAGTCGCACCATATTGACCCCGCGTTCCGGTGACCTCTGTTTCCAGTCGTGCGCTACACGGCCTCTCGGTAGTTAGTCGCACCATATTGACCCGGCGTTCCGGTGACCTCTGTTTCCAGTCGTGGGCTACACGGCCTCTCGGTAGTTAGTCGCACCATATTGACCCCGCGTTCCGGTGACCTCTGTTTCAAGTCGTGGGCTACACGGCCTCTCGGTAGTTAGTCGCACCATATTGACCCCGCGTTCCCGTGACCTCTGTTTTCAGTCGTGGGCTACATGGCCTCTCGGTAGTTAGTCGCACCATATTGACCCCGCGTTCCCGTGACCTCTGTTTCCAGTCGTGGGCTACACGGCCTCTCGGTAGTTAGTCGCACCATATTGTCCCCGCGTTCCCGTGACCTCTGTTTCCAGTCGTGGGCTACACGGCCTCTCGGTAGTTAGTCGCACCATATTGACCAAGCGTTCCGGTGACCTCTGTTTCCAGTCGTGGGCTACACGGCCTCTCGGTAGTTAGTCGCACCATATTGACCCCGCGTTCCGGTGACCTCTGTTTCCAGTCGTGGGCTACACGGCCTCTCGGTAGTTAGTCGCACCATATTGACCACGCGTTCCCGTGACCTCTTTTCCAGTCGTGGACTACACGGCCTCTCGGTAGTTAGTCGCACCATATTGACCACGCGTTCCCGTGACCTCTGTTTCCAGTCGTGGACTACACGGTCTCTCGGTAGTTAGTCGCACCATATTGACCAAGCGTTCCCGTGACCTCTGTTTCCAGTCGTGGGCTACACGGCCTCTCGGTAGTTAGTCGCACCATATTGACCACGCGTTCCCGTGACCTCTGTTTCCAGTCGTGGGCTACACGGCCTCTCGGTAGTTAGTCGCACCATATTGACCCGGCGTTCCGGTGACCTCTCTTTCCAGTCGTGGGCTACACGGCCTCTCGGTAGTTAGTCGCACCATATTGACCAAGCGTTCCCGTGACCTCTGTTTCCAGTCGTGGGCTACACGGGCTCGCCTCTCTGCGGCTTCATGCGGCGTCTCTTCCTGCAAGTGCTGCTGGAGGATGAGCGGGTGCTCGTCAGCGTCCAGTCGCCCTCCCAGCTGTACAAGGGCCAGAGCAACGCCCTGTCGGCCACCGTGCAGCACCCCCGGTGCGGGGCCGGCCACCGCTACCGGGCCCTCCACGTCAGCCTGCAGAGCACGTGCGGCGAGGTCATGGCCAAGGTATCAGGTGAGTAAGCCACCTCAGAGTACAACTCTCGTCTGCTGTTAGCTTACATTTTCTATCTGGGGTAAGTATTAGAGGATAAACATCGTTGAAGAAACTTATATTGGAACTTCCTGAGCCGTTCATCGACTGTGATTTGACTTCGCAACAGTGTAACAAGAGAGTGATGTCCATTGTGTTAGTCACCGAGGGAGGTCACGGCTGTCCATGGTTGGTGGTGTGCAACAATCAGATTGTTGCTGGTTATGTTGTAGTGTGCATCAGCCTGTCAGATCGATGTAGTCTATAGCAGTATTTCTTTGGAATAAGGCGATGAGATACTTGTTTGGTAAGCTACTGGAAACGTTGCAAACATTGGGTGGGACTTTTTTTGCTATATATATATATATATTGATGCCCCCCCCCCCCCTCCTCCCCCGCCCCGACCCGCAAAAAATAATATGAAAAAAACCCTAAAAACCGGTTGTGCTTGCTATGAAATTAAATAGATCTAGATCCACACAGTTTAAGCTTTAAGAAGCCAGTGCTTCGATCGCTGACGTCACGCCTTTGTCTCTCACGTGATCAGACACACCGTCGCTGGGTAGTCACGTGACGGACGAAAGCGACGACAAGAAGCAGGGAAGTGACTCTGAATGGAAGAAGGACACCAGCGAGCTGGGAATCGAAGTCGTCGACCAAATATCGGCAGCGGCCGGTAAGATCTCTTTCTGGCCTGTCTTGCGACTTACGAGTAGAGGTAGTCCTGGTGCCCCCGCTTTAAAGTAATGTGTTCTGTAATTTTGTGTTTTACCAACCTCTTCTCCATGTTAAATAAGTATATTCTGTGTTGAATGTAAGTCCTGAAAGCCTGTGGGCTATCCGGAGAGAAGCAAAGTTGGTCACCGGAGCAGAAGTTGGTGGCCGGCTTTATATCCCTGCGCGCCTGTTCGCTGTTTGGTATTTTATGTGTGATGTCGACCGCGACTCACTAGGACGTCCGCGCGCGATTTAAATAAACCGCGCAGTTTTATGTTGAAATGGTTGTTTTAGAGACTCAACGAGATATAAAACATATGCATCATAATTTTGAGATACTTTTTGGTTTTGATTCTAAACTGTAAAAAATCTAAGATGGCGCATGTAAGTACGCTTCTTTAATACAGGGTATTGGTTCATATTGGCGGACCTACTGTGTACGCCTTAACACAGCGTATTGTTTTTGTTCTTTTCCTTTTGTTTTGTTTATGTACCTTGGCTGGAGGCCAGCCTATAGTACGACATAAACTAACTAACTAACACAGCGTATTCTTATTTCCTAACAGCTAACATACACATTATATCTCAATCTAGAGTATTATTAGGTTTTCCACGTATTCACTCGTAAACAATGGATATTGTATATGTACAACATACCATGCAGTCGTTATCACAAAGTCAGCGTCATTCCGCAGGATACTCAAATATTAGAGAAGTATCGATTATTTTATGATTATTTTCCATTTTGATTTACTATCAAGTCTCTCGGCCAAGGGAGACTTCTAGACCCGGCTTAGTCCTTGTGTGCACAAAAGCGGCCTAAAACCCCGATTACTTTGCCTTGCCACCAGGTCTCTCGGCGAAGGAAAAGCGAGACAAGACCAAGGCCCCCCAGCGACCCCCGAGCAGGCGGGGTCTCCGGCCGCCAGACACCACACAGATACCCCTCCAGGCCGTCTTCCACGAGCTGCTTCCTGGTACCAACACCTTCTTCCTGCGTCTTCTTCCAAATATATGTTCATATTTTTTGTCAATATTGTGTCATTCGTTTATCCAGTATGAGCGACTAAAGTTACAATGTAAATGATGGGCGATTTTAGCCGACTAAGCCCCGTAGACGGCAAAACTACGTACGTGAACGTCCGTGTCGTGTCGCCGCAGGTCAGCCCATTCCCCGGGACCTCACCCTCTCCCAACTCGTCATGCTCCTCCGAGAACGAGGCTTGCCCGAGGGCAACTCCATGCTAGTCTTCAGCCTGCGCACCAAGCCGCCTGGGTCGGCGACCTCCGCTGGCGGGGTCAAGATCGACAAGGACCAAGGTCAGCGTCTGGACATCAAATGTCTTAAAATTTCTTCTTTAAGAAAAACATAAATGTTTTTTTGTGATTTGAGTAGTTTAAATCGTACCTAAATGCTGGAGACCATGTTATCCTCAGTATAGGGCTATACTCTATGCGCTTTTCCACCGGTAGTCTGGTTCCCAGTCTCTCTCTTTGCGTAACATACACGTCACGCCTACGTCACAGATAGTCGGGATACCAGTGTGCGCAGAGATCCTAAACTGGTTTAGAACACGTGCTTCGTTTGTTTGTCCCCAAAATGAGTAAACCGGAAGTCTAAGCAAACGACACTTTATAGCCCTATTTGTGCTATCTAGGAGATTGATACGCATAATAAGAATGAAGTAGGTTTTATTTGCTTGAGTTATGCAGCCTAATATTTCTTTGTTATATTTCGGTAAAATGACGACAATCGAATACTAGTTAAATGGAAAGCAGAAATGGTTGCACAACCAACAATACAAATATAAAAATCATTCTAAAATATAACAATGTAATATCGAAAGAGTAGAAATAGCTGAAAAACATGAACGTTACCTCTCACTCGGCTGACAATCAGCCATCTTGGGTTTGTGGTAAACCTGTCTAATTCCCCTCCAAAGCGTCACACCTAATTAACCCGATGTGATGGCCGCTTGTCTCCCTTCGCATCCAGACTGGCCGGACATCCAGGCTGAGCCGATCCCGGAGCAGGTTCTTCTGGAGTCGGACAGCCTGTCGACCACCCTGCAGGTGTTCGCGGCGGTGGGCGGCCTGGCCCTGCTGGCCGAGCACCTGCCCCTGCTCTACCCCGAGGTCACCCGCCAGGTGACCCCCGCCCAGGCCGTCAAGGACCCATCCGGCCTGGGGGGGTCGGCCGGCCAGGAGTGGGTGCAGCTCGAGGCCTCGGACGACATGTATGAGGTCAGTAGGCATGGGGGGGCGGGGTGGGGGGGGGTTAATGTCGTAAGACAAGGGTTGGAGGGTGATTTGAGGTGGGTGGTGGTGGGGGGGGGGGAGTAATTTAAGGCGTGTCGGGGTTGGAGGGTGATTTAAGGCGCGGAAGGAAGGGTGGGCGTTAATAGAGGATTTAAAGCGTGTAGGGAGTGGGGTGGTGTGATCGGTCATGTTATTAGACCTGACCATCAATATGACTTCCAGGAAATCTAAATATATCAGTTTTATAACGGTAATTGCTGAATTTCAATAAAATGTTATCTATTACATCTTGCGACCAATATGACATGTTTACAGCCGAAACATTACGTATCAATAATCCATGTTATATGAACATAATTGGCCACTCTTCAACGAGTCGCTTAAGGCCAGGGATATACATCCCCAAAGGTCACGCGTGTAATGTATGTATGGCTAGGTCACTGATGGTTCTGTTTTATGCCGACAGGAGGTGTACGAATCCATCCCTCCCAGCCAGTCGGGTCAGGGGGGTGGGGGCGCCAAGCCCAAGCTGGCTCCCCTGCCCACCATCCCACCCCACTCCCTGGTGGCCTTTGGGCTCTTCCTCCGCCTGCCTGGATACGCCGAGGTTCTGCTGCAGGAGCGACGCAAGGCGCAGTGTCTGCTAAGGCTGGTGCTGGGGGTGACGGACGACGGAGAGGGGGGTAAGTTGATGGCAGTGTCTGCTGAGGCTGGTGCTGGGGGTGACGGACGACGGAGAGGGGGGTAAGCTGATGGCAGTGTCTGGTGGTGCTGGGGGTGACGGACGACGGAGAGGGGGGTAAGTTGATGTCGGTGTCTGATGGTGCTGGGGGTGACGGACGACGGAGAGGGGGGTAAGCTGATGGCGGTGTCTGATGGTGCTGGGGGTGACGGACGACGGAGAGGGGGGTAAGCTGATGGCGGTGTCTGGTGAGGCTGGTGCTGGGGGTGACGGACGATGCAGAGGGGGGTAAGCTGATGGCAGTGTCTGCTGAGGCTGGTGCTGGGGGTGACGGTCGACGGAGAGGGGGGTAAGCTGATGTCGGTGTTTGGTGAGGCTGGTGCTGGGGGTGACGGACGACGGAGAGGGGGGTAAGTTGATGTCGGTGTTTGGTGAGGCTGGTGCTGGGGGTGACGGACGACGGAGAGGGGGGTAAGTTGATGTCGGTGTTTGGTGAGGCTGGTGCTGGGGGTGACGGACGACGGAGAGGGGGGTAAGTTGATGTCGGTGTTTGGTGAGGCTGGTGCTGGGGGTGACGGACGACGGAGAGGGGGGTAAGTTGATGTCGGTGTTTGGTGAGGCTGGTGCTGGGGGTGACGGACGATGCAGAGGGGGTTAAACTGATGTCGGTGTTTGGTGAGGCTGGTGCTGGGGGTGACGGACGACGGAGAGGTGGGTAAGCTGATGTCAGTGTCTGGTGAGGCTGGTGCTGGGGGTGACGGACGACGGAGAGGGGGGTAAGCTGATGGCAGTTTCTGCTGAGGCTGGTGCTGGGGGTGACGGACGATGCAGAGGGGGTTAAGCTGATGTCGGTGTCTGCTGAGGCTGGTGCTGGGGGTGACGGACGACGGAGAGGGGGGTAAGTTGATGTCGGTGTTTGGTGAGGCTGGTGCTGGGGGTGACGGACGATGCAGAGGGGGTTAAGCTGATGTCGGTGTTTGGTGAGGCTGGTGCTGGGGGTGACGGACGATGCAGAGGGGGTTAAGCTGATGTCGGTGTCTGCTGAGGCTGGTGCTGGGGGTGACGGACGACGGAGAGGGGGGTAAGTTGATGTCGGTGTTTGGTGAGGCTGGTGCTGGGGGTGACGGACGATGCAGAGGGGGTTAAGCTGATGTCGGTGTTTGGTGAGGCTGGTGCTGGGGGTGACGGACGACGGAGAGGTGGGTAAGCTGATGTCAGTGTCTGGTGAGGCTGGTGCTGGGGGTGACGGACGACGGAGAGGGGGGTAAGCTGATGGCAGTGTCTGCTGAGGCTGGTGCTGGGGGTGACGGACGATGGAGAGGGGGGTAAGCTGATGTCAGTGTCTGCTGAGGCTGGTGCTGGGGGTGACGGACGACGGAGAGGGGGGTAAGCTGATGTCAGTGTCTGGTGAGGCTGGTGCTGGGGGTGACGGACGACGGAGAGGGGGGTAAGCTGATGTCAGTGTCTGATGGTGCTGGGGGTGACGGACGACGGGGAGGGGGGTAAGCTGATGTCAGTGTCTGGTGAGGCTGGTGCTGGGGGTGACGGACGATGGAGAGGGGGGTAAGTTGATGGCAGTGTCTGGTGAGGCTGGTGCTGGGGGTGACGGACGATGCAGAGGGGGTTAAGCTGATGTCGGTGTCTGCTGAGGCTGGTGCTGGGGGTGACGGACGACGGAGAGGGGGGTAAGTTGATGTCGGTGTTTGGTGAGGCTGGTGCTGGGGGTGACGGACGATGCAGAGGGGGTTAAGCTGATGTCGGTGTCTGCTGAGGCTGGTGCTGGAGGTGACGGACGATGGAGAGGGGGGTAAGCTGATGGCAGTGTCTGGTGAGGCTGGTGCTGGGGGTGACGGACGACGGAGAGGGGGGTAAGCTGATGTGTGGTGAGGCTGGTGCTGGGGATGACGGATGACGGAGAGGGAGGTAAGCTGATGTCAGTGTCTGGTGAGGCTGGTGCTGGGGGTGACGGACGACGGGGAGGGGGGTAAGCTGATGTCAGTGTCTGGTGAGGCTGGTGCTGGGGGTGACGGACGACGGAGAGGGGGGTAAGCTGATGTCAGTGTCTGATGGTGCTGGGGGTGACGGACGACGGGGAGGGGGGTAAGCTGATGTCGGTGTCTGCTGAGGCTGGTGCTGGGGGTGACGGACGATGGAGAGGGGGGTAAGCTGATGGCCGTGTCTGGTGAGGCTCGTGCTGGGGGTGACGGACGACGGAGAGGGGGTAAGTTGATGTCAGTGTCTGCTGAGGCTGGTGCTGGGGGTGACGGACGACGGAGAGCGGGGTAAGTTGATGCCGGTGTTTGGTGAGGCTGGTGCTGGGGGTGACGGACGATGCAGAGGGGGTTAAGCTGATGTCGGTGTCTGCTGAGGCTGGTGCTGGAGGTGACGGACGATGGAGAGGGGGGTAAGCTGATGGCAGTGTCTGGTGAGGCTGGTGCTGGGGGTGACGGACGACGGAGAGGGGGGTAAGCTGATGTGTGGTGAGGCTGGTGCTGGGGGTGACGGATGACGGAGAGGGGGGTAAGCTGATGTCAGTGTCTGATGGTGCTGGGGGTGACGGACGACGGGGAGGGGGGTAAGCTGATGTCAGTGTCTGGTGAGGCTGGTGCTGGGGGTGACGGACGATGGAGAGGGGGGTAAGCTGATGTCAGTGTCTGGTGAGGCTGGTGCTGGGGGTGACGGACGACGGAGAGGGGGGTAAGCTGATGTGTGGTGAGGCTGGTGCTGGGGGTGACGGATGACGGAGAGGGGGGTAAGCTGATGTCAGTGTCTGGTGAGGCTGGTGCTGGGGGTGACGGACGACGGGGAGGGGGGTAAGCTGATGTCAGTGTCTGGTGAGGCTGGTGCTGGGGGTGACGGACGACGGAGAGGGGGGTAAGCTGATGTCAGTGTCTGATGGTGCTGGGGGTGACGGACGACGGGGAGGGGGGTAAGCTGATGTCGGTGTCTGCTGAGGCTGGTGCTGGGGGTGACGGACGATGGAGAGGGGGGTAAGCTGATGGCGGTGTCTGGTGAGGCTGGTGCTGGGGGTGACGGACGACGGAGAGGGGGTAAGTTGATGTCAGTGTCTGCTGAGGCTGGTGCTGGGGGTGACGGACGACGGAGAGCGGGGTAAGTTGATGTCGGTGTTTGGTGAGGCTGGTGCTGGGGGTGACGGACGATGCAGAGGGGGTTAAGCTGATGTCGGTGTCTGCTGAGGCTGGTGCTGGAGGTGACGGACGATGGAGAGGGGGGTAAGCTGATGGCAGTGTCTGGTGAGGCTGGTGCTGGGGGTGACGGACGACGGAGAGGGGGGTAAGCTGATGTGTGGTGAGGCTGGTGCTGGGGGTGACGGATGACGGAGAGGGGGGTAAGCTGATGTCAGTGTCTGATGGTGCTGGGGGTGACGGACGACGGGGAGGGGGGTAAGCTGATGTCAGTGTCTGGTGAGGCTGGTGCTGGGGGTGACGGACGATGGAGAGGGGGGTAAGCTGATGTCAGTGTCTGGTGAGGCTGGTGCTGGGGGTGACGGACGACGGAGAGGGGGGTAAGCTGATGGCAGTGTCTGCTGAGGCTGGTGCTGGGGGTGACGGACGACGGAGAGGGGGGTAAGCTGATGGCAGTGTCTGCTGAGGCTGGTGCTGGGGGTGACGGACGACGGAGAGGGGGGTAAGCTGATGGCAGTGTCTGGTGAGGCTGGTGCTGGGGGTGACGGACGACGGAGAGGGGGGTAAGCTGATGGCAGTGTCTGGTGAGGCTGGTGCTGGGGGTGACGGACGACGGGGAGGGGGGTAAGCTGATGTCAGTGTCTGGTGAGGCTGGTGCTGGGGGTGACGGACGACGGAGAGGGGGGTAAGCTGATGGCAGTGTCTGCTGAGGCTGGTGCTGGGGGTGACGGACGACGGAGAGGGGGGTAAGCTGATGGCAGTGTCTGCTGAGGCTGGTGCTGGGGGTGACGGACGACGGAGAGGGGGATAAGCTGATGGCAGTGTCTGGTGAGGCTGGTGCTGGGGGTGACGGACGACGGAGAGGGGGGTAAGCTGATGGCAGTGTCTGCTGAGGCTGGTGCTGGGGGTGACGGACGACGGAGATGGGAGTAAGCTGATGGCAGTGTCTGCTGAGGCTGGTGCTGGGGGTGACGGACGACGGGGAGGGGGGTAAGCTGATGTCAGTGTGTGGTGAGGCTGGTGCTGGGGGTGACGGACGACGGAGATGGGGGTAAGCTGATGGCAGTGTCTGGTGAGGCTGGTGCTGGGGGTGACGGACGACGGAGAGGGGGGTAAGCTGATGGCAGTGTCTGGTGAGGCTGGTGCTGGGGGTGACGGACGACGGAGAGGGGGGTAAGCTGATGGCAGTGTCTGCTGAGGCTGGTGCTGGGGGTGACGGACGACGGGGAGGGGGGTAAGCTGATGTCAGTGTGTGGTGAGGCTCGGGGTGACGGACGACGGAGATGGGGGTAAGCTGATGGCGGTGTCTGCTGAGGCTGGTGCTGGGGGTGACGGACGACGGAGAGGGGGGTAAGCTGATGGCAGTGTCTGGTGAGGCTGGTGCTGGGGGTGACGGACGACGGAGAGGGGGGTAAGCTGATGGCAGTGTCTGGTGAGGCTGGTGCTGGGGGTGACGGACGACGGGGAGGGGGGTAAGCTGATGGCGGTGTCCGGTGAGGCTGGTGCTGGGGGTGACGGACGACGGAGAGGGGGGTAAGCTGATGGCGGTGTCTGGTGAGGCTGGTGCTGGGGGTGACGGACGACGGACAGGGGGGTAAGCTGATGGCGGTGTCTGGTGAGGCTGGTGCTGGGGGTGACGGACGACGGACAGGGGGGTAAGCTGATGGCAGTGTCTGGTGAGGCTGGTGCTGGGGGTGACGGACGACGGAGAGGGGGGTAAGCTGATGTCGGTGTTTGGTGAGGCTGGTGCTGGGGGTGAAGGACGACGGAGAGGGGGGTAAGCTGATGGCGGTGTCTGGTGAGGCTGGTGCTGGGGGTGACGAACGACGGAGAGGGGGGTAAGCTGATGTCAGCGTCTGCTGATATGTCATTATATGGTCAGATGTGCCTAGTGGGGTCAGCTGTTTCGAAGGATATAGATATCAGCATCTGCATAGTAATGTTGGATCATGACGAATTAGCTTTCGAGCCCTAGAGAAGCGACACCAACTTTTTATTATTATTTAATTATTATTACTTTTAATAATTTGATGTGCGATTTGTCACTAACTTTACCCCATCACGTGGTGGTGACAGGTCACATCCTGACGTCATCGGTGGCTGGTTCCCTGCCCACGTTGCCCTTCCACGTCATCAAGTCCCTGTTCGACTCGATGCCGCTCACCACGGACGACGGCGTCCTGCTCAGGCGGATGACGCTGGAGATCGGCGCTGTGCATTTGGTTCTAGCTTGTCTGTCGGTGCTGAGTCACCACGCGCCCAGGCAGTCCATACCGGGCTTCCACCAAGAGGTCAGTTATCTTCCCCTTCCAAGGGTCAGACACCCAAGATGTTTTAATGGGTCGCCCATGACGCTCTGTTAGAAATAACAGGCCTCTCATAGATCCCTACTTTCCTGCTTTTTCACAACTTATTTAGGTTCTCCCTACTTTTTTATTTTGTCCCTACTTTGTTACTACTTTTGTTGAAATTGCTAAGATTTGACCAGATGACACGAAAGGCACCCATCGTTTGAAGGAAATCGAGTACATCAGGATCTTACCACCAGTGTCTAATTGACGCCCGTTGACCTGTGACACTGGGTACTAGCACATAGTAGGTATTATGCGGAATATACCTACTCTGTGGTACTGTCATGCATGTTATCTGGCCTGATCTCAAAAGTAATAATTGATTCATCCTGTGACTCATCCAAGTAATCTTGGAAAGTAAATATTCAGAAAAGGTGTATCTAATTTTCATCAGCATGCCCTAAAAAAATTACTGGAGTCCCAACCTTTCCCTACTTTCCCCCCTACCTTTTTGGCACAAGTAGCCCTATTTATCCCTATTTTTTCGTGAGGGGTCAATCACAGGCCTGAAATAATGAGGTATAGTTAACGATCGAACGGTATGTGGGATATTTCACGTACATAGTTTAGTCGGCTATGGGACTTAGTCTGTTAAAGTTGCCCATCATTTACATAGTAACTTTAGCCGACTAAGCCCCGTAGTCGGCTGAACTGTGTTCGTGATATCGGCGACGGGTTTAAGGGTGTTAGAGAGTCAGTAGGAACTGAAATTCATTGCCTTTGATTTATAAGTCAGTTTACCTAATCCCCCGTGCATAATGATTTTTTTCTTAAAATATTAATTACGATTTTTTTAATTTACGGTGTAATGGTGTAAATCCGGTTGAACAATCTGGAAACTAAACTAAGCATCGCGTTACAGATAATCTCGGCGGCCACCCAGGCGGCCAGCGCCCTGGTGACGTCAGGGGGCGGCAGCACGGCGCCCAAGCCGACCCCCGAGGACCGCGGACAGCTGTACTGGGCCAAGGGCACGGGCTTCGGCACCGGCTCCACCGTCTCTAGCTGGGACGCCGAGCAGGCCCTGCTCCGGCAACGCTCCGAGGAGGAACACGTCACGTGTCTACTCCAGGTACGCCGCGCCGCCTGGCCCGGATGTCACGTGACCGGGCGTCTCAGTAATGTCCTCTCCTGTTTTTTTCTCCGAGCGTAATGTCCTCTACTTGAGGTCCGGTAGGCTTGTGTTGTCCGTGTTTTAGTGCTTGTAATTGGCATTGAGACATGCCTGTCATCAGTGCTGATTCCTTGTTTTACTGTTTGTCATTGGCATTGAGACATGCCTGACACCAGTAAAGATTCCTTGTTTTTAGGGTTTGGCATTGACATTGAGACATGCCTGACACCAGTGCTGATTCCTTGTTTTAGTGTTTGGCATTGACATCGAGACATGCCTGAAATCAGTGTTGATTCCTTGTTTTAGTGCTTGTCATTGACATTGAGACAAAACGACCTTCGATATTTGTAATTCCAATGTGGCGCTCATTCGTCGGAAAAATGGTAACCCGAGAATTTACCGGAATCGCGTCACTGTTTGTATTCCTTGTTAGTGAATGTTTAAGAATTAATCACGCACGAATTGACTTTGTGATTTGTGCGTGTCTGGTAGGTGCTGGCGAGCTTCATCAACCCCGGGGGCCAGGTGCCCGACGACTTCCACAGCGCCGATCACGTGGAAGAGGACGACGCGGAGGACCACTCCGCCCTGCCCAACGCTCTGGCCGAGCTGCTGGCCATGTCCTGCCTCGTGCCCGCCCTGTCCTCGTACCTGAGGAACGACTCGGGTGAGTGTCTGTCTCCCCAGCTCTGTGCACTCACTCCCCGAGCTGGTGGCCATGTCCTGCCTCGTGCCCGCCCTGTCCTCGTACCTGGGGAACGACTCAGGTGAGTGTTTGTCTTCCCAGTCATTAAGTACCGGTTTATTCAATGGCACAAACACTGAATGTTGCAGTACCTGGCGTAAAGACTTACTGTTTTCATGGACTACGGTTTGTTTCAATGACTGTCGTGTAGACTGTGTCTGTTTCATAGAACTCCCGTTCAGTTCAGTGACCGTCTTGTAGATTGTCTGTACCGTGGGCTGTTTCAGTGTTGGACATGGCGCGTCACATCCCGCTGTACCGCGCCCTGCTGGGGTTGCTGCGGGGTCTGGCGGTGTGCCCCGTCCTCGTGCCGCTCCTGCTGCCCCTCGACAAGGACGATGACGCCCTGGTGTCCGTCAGCAGCCTCCTCGACAAGATGAAGACCTGCGTCGACACCTACGCCAGCCGCCTCAAGTAAGTACGGCGTCCGTGTGCTAACGCCCACTGGACGCGTTTGCGGCGCGGCGACGGAACTGACGCGGAGCGGAAAAATAGGACAGTTGAGTTGCGCTTGGCTAACGCCCACTGCACGCGTCAGCGGAACGGCACCGGCGCGGTGCCGTCGCGGTACTGTCGAGGCTCCGCGGTGAGATAGGACATGTTCTATTTTTCGGTCGTCGGTCGGCGCGCCATGACATTTCAGCCAATCAGAAAAAAGAACAAAATTCAGCGCGATGCACACTCTCCAACCTGGCGGCAAAAGCCTTGGTTTCGGACACAAAGACGCGCGAAAGTTGGTGGAGACATGATACTAGATCCAGCAACTCCTGAAACAGCACTGGTGTCAATCTGAAGTAAATTTAGGTCCGAAACCTCTCATCGTTTGGCAAGCCTGCATGTGGTATTCTCCTAGCGCCAGTCTTCTTTGAAGAGTGCAACACATCCAATAGAGGGTACCTCTTCCGTCTGCGACGTCTTCATGTTGCTAACAGCATGAGTGCGTAGTCATCAGAAAAATCTATCTTTCATTTGTTTCAAAATACCGCCAATATCTAAAAATAGCCTAAGCCGTTAATTCAGACAGCTGCTATACGGTCACTCATCGCGCGACCACCGCGTCCAGTGGGCTATAGCCACCGCGACCGAGCCGCGCCGCCTCGGTTCCGTCGCCGCGTCAGTTCCGTCACCGCGCCGCGAACGCGTCCAGTGGGCGGCAGCACTAAGAGGTCGTGTTTTGTGGTAACCCGTGTTAGAGGTCCGGTCATCCAGAGCAATACGTGAGCCGGGTCATTTTTTTCACCTGGACGCCCCTCACCCCCGCCCCCAATCACCCCGCACGCACACACACACCTGAACCCCTCTCGCCCCCGCCTCACCCCCACACCTACACCCTCCTCACCCACACACACACACCTGGACCCCCCTGAACCCCACACCTGGCCACCACCATTACACACACACACACACCTGGAGCCCCCTCGCCCCCGCCTCACCCCACACCTGGCCACCCCCCACATACGCACACCTGGCCACCACCCCCCCACACACCCCTGCGCCCCACTAACTCCCGCACACATATCTGCACCCCCCCCCACGCCTCACCCCCACACCTGCACCCCCCCTCCCCCCACAAACAGACACACCTGGCCACCACCACCCCACACACACCTGCGTCCCACTCACCCCCACACACATACCTGCACCCTACTCCCCCCCGCCTCACCTCACACCTAGACCCCCCTCACCCCCCCTCCCCCCCCCACACACACACACCTTAAACCCCAATGACGCCCGCCTCACCCCCCACCCCACGTGTTACAGGACCAACAAGAAGGGCGGCAGTCGCCAGGAGGACGAGGAGGCGGAGGGCCTGGCGCTGCTCATCCCGGACATCCAGACCACGGCGCGGGTGGTCAGCGCCGCCGTCCACCGGGTCAAGGAGCGGTCCACGGAGGCCGAGGACGACCGCGTCGACAGCCCCGGGGAGGGCAGCAGCCGCATGGACCACTCCATGGAGGAGAAGTACATGGCCGTCATGAAGGAACTCCAGTTCGGTGAGTCCACGCTCCGGGGTCGACACGATACCAGGGCTCCCAGACATCCTATAATGTCTATATCTCTTGTATTATTACAAGGTATTAAGCAAGGGACAGGGCCTGGTAACCAGTAAAATATAGGATTTGTAAGACTGTTGGCCCAAATATAGACACCTATAGGACTGTTGGTCCAAATATAGACACACAATATAGGACTGTTGGCCCAAATATAGACACCTATAGGACTGTTGGCCCAAATATAGACACATCATATAGGACTGTTGGCCCAAATATAGACACCTATAGGACTGTTGGTCCAAATATAGACACACAATATAGGACTGTTGGCCCAAATATAGACACCTATAGGACTGTTGGTCCAAATATAGACACATCATATAGGACTGTTGGCCCAAATATAGACACCTATAGGACTGTTGGTCCAAATATAGACACACAATATAGGACTGTTGACCCAAATATAGACACCTCCTATAGGACTGTGGCCCAACAGTCATATAAATCCTATGTTTTACTGTGTATCAGACCATGTCCCGGGAATACTGTCTTGCTGTGGTATAAACAGGGCTACATGCTATACTGCATTTAACATCTAATATCAATTCCATTGTAGTGTTCTTGTTGAGAGATTTATTCCTAAGATGGCGTCATGCCGCCTGCCAAGGTGTCATGAAGGCTACAGATCGTATGCAGATAGAATTGGCAAAAAACTAAATTGCGTAAAGATGGCTGCACCCCATGCAATAATCGCTATATAATGCTATTTAACTCCCGTTGCTCGTTTAAATACGATCTGTCGTTAAATTAGCATGTGCACAAAAAATATGGTTACGAGCTCGTAACTCTTACTTAAAGGATCCACTGAAACCAAACTGACCAATAACATAGTTTCCTGTGATTTGCAGACACGTTTGAGTTGGTTGAGGAAGAGGACGGGAAGGTGGAGTTCACGGCGCCGCACCACTACGAGTCCAATGTCAAGGCCGCCAGTGACGTCAACAGTCCCGCGCGCGCCAGGCGACTGGCCCAGGAGGCTGTCACGCTGTCTACGTCACTTCCGCTCTCGGCCGGAAGCAGCGTGTTTGTCCGCTGTGACGAGGAGAGACTCGACATTATGAAGGTAAAAATCTTAGCTCCCTCCGTCTCTCGGTGTGCTTCGCGCAGTGCTGATCTCAACTGTAGCCCTGCCGATACGAGACGTGCACTGAGTCGCATCTCTCGAGATACGACGTGGAAAACGACGGTTTTCATGCTTTGGTCTATCTCTCATAAAAAAATTGGCAATAGACCGACCCAGGCTGTCAATCATGCGCTGACGTCACTGTTGCTTTTATTCAATCATGTGGTGAAAATAAGGTCGTGCACGTGCGTGATGTCGGACGAACATGTCGGACAAACCAAGCAGCATGTCACTTTGTCGTCAGTTTCAGAGATGAGTACTGCTCACTTGCACCTACCATCAGCTATGATTGTCAATTTCATACTCACGCTTAAGGGAAAATAACTCCAGTGTAGGCGGGGCTTAGTGTCGGAGTGTGGATCGGTCTATTTGTCCGGCCATTCGCAATGATGAAGGTAACATCTTCAGTATCGAGCGAAAAAATGTAACGGGTACTTATGTCTTTGTGGCATATATATATATATATATATATTATATATCTATGACATGTCAGACACCTCTTATAGGGACGTCGTATAATAACGCTACTCTACCCTGACCCCCCACCCCCCCCGCCACTGACAGGTGCTGATCACCGGCCCAGCCGACACGCCCTACGCCAATGGGTGCTTCGAGTTCGACGTGTACTTCCCGCAGGACTACCCGACCTCACCCCCCCTCATCAACCTGGAGACGACAGGCAACCACACAGTCAGATTCAACCCCAACCTGTACAACGACGGCAAGGTTAGTCCCCTGCCCTCCCCCCCACCCCTACCCCGTCCTCCTGCTCATCCTGCATCCTCTTGAGCGGCACCCCATCGGGGGGTGGGGGGCCGCCCCGATAGCTCAGTGGGTGAGCGCGCTCGCATTGAGCGAGTGGATCGGCACGTGGATCGGTGGTTCGCGCCCCGCTGTGGCCATGTCTGTGTGGTTGCAGGATAAAGATCCTATGTCCTTATTCGCAAAGAGTAGGGGGTTACCCCCGGGGACATGGCTCCACTCTTCCTTCCATCTCCCATTGAAGCGATATGACCAAAAGTGGCTAAAGCGTCCTGCAACCTACAACCAGGAAACATGAGCGGCCTCTCTGGTGTAGTGGTAGTTATCGCATCTCACCGCTCATCAATCGGTCTTGGGTTCGATCCGGGACCCGTGCACCTAATATGGCGCATGTTTCATTCATCTACTCATCCTTCGTCGTCCCGGTGAGGTGCCTTGGTCCAATTTATCCCCTGTGTGTCCAAAAGCTATTTAAAACAAATGATTGCCAGGATACGTAGAAGCATGTTCGGTATGTTCGGTCCCAACTATAGCGGTGGGTGCGAACTCATAACCACGTCTATCTCTGCGTTATGACCTCTGGCTTCGTATCTATGATCATTGTGAACTTTAATCTGTATCTTCTTCTCTGCGCGTTATGGTCTGAGGACCACCATTGGTTAAACGTCCTGAATATACCCACAAACAACAAATAACGCACGCCATCGAGGGCCTCCCTGGTGCAGTGGTCAACGCACTACGCAGATCAATAGATCCTGGGTTCGACTCTGGGCCGGACCCGGGAACCCAATCTGGGGCATGTTTCATCCATTCCTCCTTTATCGTCTCGGAAGCTTTCTTTTCCCCAGTTTAGCCCTTGTGTGCGCAAAAAGTGGCCTAAAACTGAACACCAATTCATTCAAACCCGCCGAGGACGCCTTCCTCATCGCGGTCAACCGCCAAAGCCTTCGCCTACGGTGGCGCCACGGCGCGGCCTCATACTGAGTAATTTGATGGCCTCAGACTTATCCAAACGGCAAATGAGTCACAGTTTGCGGTGAAACAATTCTTCTATACTCTCAAGAAAAGGAAGCTCGGCATGATGAGATTAGAATGAAGAAAGCGCACCGTTCCTTATCTTTGCTAAACTATGATAACCCCTAAATATCTTAGCACAATATTCGCCAATATTATTTCTCTGCACTATTAATTACAAATGTCGTTAATAATAGTTCCCGCGACAAATCAATGCGATACGTTGTGAGAAAGAAAACTGCGCAGCAGTATCAAATATATGCAACATCAAGAGACAATCATGAATATATGACATAATAGATTCTATGAACCAGGATGTGGATCATATGTGCCGGTCGTTGCTTGTAGGTCTGCCTGAGCATTTTAAACACGTGGCACGGAAGGCCCGAGGAGAAGTGGAACTCACAGACGTCAAGCTTCCTGCAGGTCAGTGAGCGAGCCTCCATAGCACGGGTTCCGAGCGGGCTGAGGTGCACTTCACAAAGATATAAATTATTAAACATTGTTACTGAAATTGTACGGTTTTCAGTGGTACCGAGTGGAAGTGGAGAAGCTACACGATTTTCCTTTCTTTCCATTATCTGGGAAACATTGTGGCGACGTCCATTTTGTTGTAAAATAAAATATAACCAAAATCTCTCCACTATTCATTGCACATTTACTTTTTACCTTGTTTGTGCCATGATGGTGATTCTTCTGTCTAATACGATCTTTTTTATTCCCCATATAAAATTATAGCAATTTGAAATGTGCCTTTGTTGCAGGTTTTGGTCTCGATCCAGTCGCTCATCCTGGTGTCTGAGCCGTACTTTAACGAGCCTGGGTATGAGCGGTCCCGGGGCACTCCCATCGGGACGGCCAGCTGTAAGGAGTACGACGCCAACATCAGACAGGCCACCGCCAAGTGGGCCATGCTCGAGATGTTGCGTAACTCGCCGCCCTGCTTCCGAGAGGTACGGCCGCGTAGCAACGTCATGGGGTCGCTTAGCAACGTGATTGCATCGCATAGCAACGTCATGGGGGTAGCTTAGCAACGTAATTGCATCGCATAGCAACGTCATGGGGTAGCTTAGCAACGTAATTGCATCGCTTAGCAACGTCATAGGGTCGCTTAGCAATGTAATTGCATCGCATTGCAACGTCATGGGGTCGCTTAGCAACGTGATTGCATCGCATAGCAACGTGATTGCAATTGCTTAGCAACGTGATTGCATCGCATAGCAACGTCATGTCGCTTACAAACGCTTAGCAACTTGATATCGTATAGCAACGCGTAGCAACGCTACACAATGCAACGTCAGACAATGCTTTACAACGTCATGGCATCGCTTAGCAACGGGAGTTAGTATTTTAGTGTCAATGGCCCAGCGCACATGCTTGGTAACAATTAACAGCGTCAGTGCATGGTCAGGATAACGATTATTGTTGCTAGTGATCTATGAAAACGCCATGCAGCCCTTGTTGACTTAACTGCGTGACAGTGTGCAGTAAGTATGACAACAATATATATTAATGAAACCTGTCCTACTGGTCCATCTGTGTAATAGAGAGACGAGAGGGAGCTACGATTAGTTAGACTGCTAGATAACAGCAGCTTCGAGTTGGTCTTGAGTTGTGGAAATTCCCTACGTGATCTGCATGCAATCTACTTGAATTCCATTTGACTGTCCAAGCCAATAATAATTAGTATGATACTGACACTTGGGTCTTGGTCTGCATCTTACCACTGTTTTCTTTCAATGTATTTATAATGGCGTCGTGGGTGTGTTCCAGGTGATCCAGAGACACTTCTGGATGAAGCGACACGAGATCACGACCCAGATTGAGTCCTGGATCGCCGACCTGGAGTCGAACACGGACGACAAGCGCGTGGGTCGCTCCATCACCCACAGCTGTGTGGCCCTCAAGGTCAGGGTCGTCAAGGCACTGCAGGGGGTCACCGTCGTAGGGGGTGGGGGTAGGAGGGGGATGGGGAGGTAGCCAGCGTACTGACAAGAAGTTGTCCCGCCGTCGTGGCCTAGTAGATAGCGCGTGCGGCTATTGCCGAGTGTGCTCTGCTAGACCAGCTCAAGCGGGTGGTGCGTGGTTCGAACCCCACCTCGGCAAATGTAAATGTTTTTGCTTGAGATAAAGATTTGTGTATGTCATCCTTCGCGAAGAGTTGTAGTAAGGGAGACATGGGTCCCCCCCACCTGGACCCTTAACATTATCGCGATATGGCCTACAAATCTTTAAGTAGTCCTAATCAAGCCGGCCAACCTGATTGGACTGCAGACCAACTGGTCGCGGGTTTGAACCCCGCCAGTGGCGGGTGCCGTTTCACTATGTCATCTCATTGTCGCCGGCGTACCGCGGCCCGAGTTAGATCAGGAGACCAAGGAATCACTTCACTAACATCTCTCATCGGTTACTCCTAACTATTAAAGCCGAATTGAAAGACTTGAGATCAATTCTTGTGGTTTTTATCCTAAAAAACTATATTCTTTGTGTAAACTTTATTTATTTTGCAAGGTTTTCTAAATATATTGCAAGTTGCAATTTTAATAATGATGTTCAGAGGCGAAATGGCATTTAGTGGGTGCGTACTAGCAATCGATGCACTGTCTCGTATAAATAAATACCGGTGGATATTTTAATGTGTAAAAGATAGGAATACGTCCTCGTAATTATTTATGTAATGTTCCCCATCTTTGGTCCTGACGTTTCCTTGTTGGTGAACCAAACTATTCCATGACAAGATCACAAATATTAGGGGCCGGCCCGGTAGCTCAATGGGCTAGAGCGCTCGCGTTGAGTGCTCTGGTCACCTGAGAACCTAACGGCACGTGGATCGATGGTTCGAGCCCCGCTGTGGCCATGTCTGTGTGGTCGCAGGATAAAGATCCCATGTTCTTCTTCGCAAAGAGTAAGGGGTTACCCCCGGGGACGACTCCCCCTTCCTTCCTTCCTCCCATTGACGCGATATGACCAAAAGTTGTTAAAGCGTCCTGAATATACAACCAACCACAAATAGTATATGTCTAACCCCTGGGGTATCATCTGTTACAGCGTCATTACGCGCAGCTCAAGGAGGAGTTCGCCAAGATCAAAGTCCCGCCAGAACTGGAGGACGCAGACGACATTTCCAGCGAGGGGGCCGTCACCCAGGAATCGACATCGACGAACGACGAACCGACGCCGTCGATAGCGGCGCCGGGGACGTCGGAAAGTCCGACGCCCGACACTGCCACGTCACTTCCGCTGAACGGCGCCGACGTCAAGGTGAACGCCGAGGTACTGCCGAATGGCGACAGCGGCGCCGACAGTCAGGACGATCTGCTCTTAGCGCCATCGTTGAATTTGACCTTCACCTTAAGCGACATGGAGGAAGACGATAATTACTACGACGACATGATTGTCTTGTAATCCATGTAGTCTAGACTAGCAGTGATGGGGCTTTTGGGGATCTATTTTTACGTTTTTCCTTCTGTTTTACTTGGCGTGTTACCAGTAAACAACTCAAGACAACTGGTGTCTGAATACGACGCGGTCGTTCGGTGAATCCAGCAGAAGCTGAGATACTGAGATATATCTATCTTTTGTGCACGGTAGTCCCGATACAGGTGGTTCCGTCTGACGGGCTGCCTGACGGGCCTGCGATGTCGCACACATACATGTATTGCTTACCTCGTTTTGTCAATTGAAATGTTGAAACATGCGTCGCGCACACCAAACTGATCGTTTTGTTCTAGGTTGTACCGCGCCGTACCGGTTTGGTTTTTAGTGTGAGTGCAGCCTTTTGGGCTATCGGGCCGATTCATCTACACGACGTGTCTTTGTGATAATAGTGTTTTTCTCGTCCTCTACAGGGTTTGTGACTGAAGTGGGATAATATTATTACTGCTCTAATTGCCGGATATGAATGTGCGCATCCGATTGTCTCTGTAAGTAGCTCTGTTACTGGTTTGCGTTTTTGGCGTGTGCCACGTAGATATCACAAGGCCAGTTTTGCTTTAGTATGGATGGATGCATGGAGATTCGGAGGTTCGGATGCTTACCTCTTGGGAACTGTGCAGACAAAAGTCGGGTTTTCACCCATGCACTACTTGATATGAATATATATATATACATATATATAACCTACTACGAGGTGACTGTTATCACGGTGTTATGTAACACGTTTGACGACTGCTGTGTGTCATGAAGGCGATGGAGTACTAGTTGAGAAGACTTCATGTATATCTCTGTCTCTATATATGTGTTTATGTGTGTGTGTGTGTGAATGGAGCTGAGAACACTGTCTACCACGCCTGTCCAGGGACTACCACCAGTGTATGTACACTGTATCTGTATGTAATGGAGAGAGTAAGCGCTTGACAAAATGACATTAAGAGACCGCCTTTCTCCGCTAACTGCGTGTGCGTCGACACGGGTCATTGTGCCTACACCCCCACCATCCACCTCCTTCCCCTTCGGACTTCCACTGCTCCGAACATTTTACTGTAAATCGTTATCACGAGCTTTTGTGTGTGCACTTTTTTGGGAGGGGAAGAAGTAAACAAAAAAATCGTTTCGCCTAAAATCTTCCGTGGAATAGGCTTGCATTTGCTACATACGCCGAGATTTAAGAGTGCAGGCTGAAACTGTGATTTCGTCAAACGACTAAATAATGCTGCATTTTACCAACTACCAAGGATTAGGAGTATAGATAAAGTATATCTGTATGATAAATAACCTAGTCATGGGATACAAACCACAAATCACGAATTTTCGGGTTTTATACACGTGATTCAACTTTCTCGTTAGGCTGTACACTTGAAGGTTACGCAGGGCGCACAAACAAACGCATTTCAACAGTTATAGAACCCTTCCCGAAGTGAATTTTTTTTTTACAAACTTAGCTTGTAGGTGTTGTCCAGTTCCGCTGTTGTAGATCCTGTGAATCGTTGTGTGGTTAATAGGCTGACTGTAAGTGAGGCGGAACGGACACCGCTCGGATGCAATGGGTGATCGGCCCGTGAAGCGCGCGGAGGTATTGTACAGGATGTGGATTTGTTGACCTACAGAGTTTGTGTTTGTAAACATTTCTAGTTACACAAAGTTTGTCACGTCGCCCTATGTTATGTATAACGATGGCTGTTCCTGGTACAGAATGGGCGTGAAACATTCTAATTAATAAACAAACTGTAAACATAAATATCATACTGTATACTGTACGATATTATCCGTCTTTTAGGAGTTTCCTGTTGAGCATTCTAGTTGCGAGCTGTCGCCTTGGATTGTATGATATTCATTTTGTACATACCGTACGTGAATGTTGCTGACAGAACGACAGACGTGAATAAAATAAAGTGTGGCTGTATTCAGATGTCGTTAATCGTGTCATTTGCATTGTATTGGCGCCGTGTAACTTTAACCCTCGTCGGGGGAGAGTATCTTCCAGAGACTATCATGTACAGTAATCTAGCATGTTTTAAACACAGCCGGTCGCTTGCGAACACTAGAGATGGTCAATTTTTCAGACAGTATCCACCAGAACTAGTACAAAACTTGTGCTGCCTCTATTGAGCCATTTCGTAATTAACTGATAAATGACGGTTTCGTCTCGTGGGCCCTTTAGGATACAATATTGTAACCGTGCAAGGACCAAGTACTTTATGGGGCAGACAGGTGGGTAGCATTTACCTCTAGTTTGAGAAAAAAGCGAAATATTTCTCACTTCTTTCCCGACAAAAGTTTCGGGCCACTGCCCCCACCCCTTTCGAAGTGAAAGCAAAATATCATTTCAATTTAATAAGTTTAATAAAGGTTACGATCTATAACATACAACGTGTTATGGAGTGCACCATCGGTTAATATCCCATGTAACTGACCATAAATATAAATACCACAGGCCGAACAAAATACAACTCAAATGTTCACCAATCTTGCAAACCAACACAGCGTTCTCTCATTGTCTGTGTTACCATGGTAAACTCCTTGACGACGCATTGCCATGCACGCGCGGATAATGAACGCAGCGTTTTCTCATTGTCTCGGTGTTACCATGGTAAACACCTTGAGGACGACGCGTTGCCATGCACGCGCGGATAATAAACGCAGCGTTCTCTCATTGTCTCGGGTGTTACAATGGTAAACACCTTGACGACGACTCGTTGCCATGCACGCGCGGATAATAAACGCAGCGTTCTCTCATTGTCTCGGTGTTACCATGGTAACTGACGACGACGCATGCATGGGTAATGTACGCAGCGTTATCCCACTGTCTCGCTGTTACCATGGGTACTTCTTGACGAGGACGCGTTGCCATGCACGTGCGGATAATGAACGCAGCGTTCTCTCATTGTCGCGCTGTTACCATGGTAAACACCTTGACGACGACGCGTTGCCATGCACGCGCGGGAAATGAACGTAGCGTTCTCTCATTGTCTCGGGTGTTACCATGGTACACTTCTTGACGACGACGCGTTGTGATACACGTGCGGAAAACGAACGCAGAGTTCTCTCAGCGTCGCGGTGTTACCATAGTAAACTCCTTGACGACGGCGCGTTGCCATGCACGTGCGGGTAACGATAAAGGCTTAACGGCGGCTGGTTGCCAAGCAGATGAGTTTCATCATTATTCTTCCGGCAACATCTCTCTCCCGTGTCAAACCTCTCCCCCGACAAGGTCACTGACGCAGTGCGCCTACTTCCACAACGTGGCGTTCGGGTTCTTCTTGTAGCGCTGGAGACACGTGGGCGAGCAGAGGAAAGCCTCGCACGGGGCGTTCGTGCGGCCGCGCACGTCCAGCGCCGTCACGTTGGCCGCCACGCGCCCAAGGTCAACCCGGGTTAAGTAGTGGACGTGGCTGCGGAAGCAAAATTTGTCGCAGAGACAGCGGTGGGCGTTGTCCAGGTAGTCGACCAGCGGGCCAACGTCATCCTCGCGGTAAGGAAGCCTGGAAATAAAATAAAATGATTTGAAATTAATTGTTGTCTTAGGTTAGTGTTGTTGTGTACACGACGGCCTCAATTGGGCCAAGGAACCCCAGGGGCCAATTAATGATTTGGATGAAATTAAAGTATATTTATTCTTAGGTCCGTTTTATGCACAAGAGGGCTAGCTCAGGTTAAGGAAGCTCCGGGGACAATAAGTGATTTGGATGAAATATGCCTCAGATTACATCGCCCAGACCGTCTGCGACTCGAACCATAGACCTATTGATCTAGTCCAGTGTTCTAATTACCCCCGGCTACGAAGGCTTCCCCGTAACGGAACATACAAGTCAGGACTTCAGGGTTACAACTACAGGGGCAATCACATACTTCAAATGAATAAAATAACATCATGAACTTCCTGTCTCATCAATCCAGCTTTCAGTTCGATAACTATTCTGTAAAGCTAACCGTAAAGAAAGTAGTGCGCCCTAGTAATGGCAGAGTAATCCCCACGGCAAACGCAAAATCAAATTATTGGCTATTTCTCGGATAAATTCCTCGATACAATACACACATATGCCAATATCAATATAAACAAAGATAAAACACTTTGGTATTCAATTGGACATCTTAATATACAAGTGAGTGGCTTACAGTGGTTGCATGCAATTTTCGGGAAATATGGGAGATTTCCTCCCATTTTTCAAGTTATTTTTCTCTCATGATTAGTTTGGCTAATTGTCCCTGTCTGGTGGGGACCATGGTCTGGGGTGTTGTCCACCACTTGCCTGTGTGTCCTGACGGCCCTGGCCGCCCACTCCAGCAGGCCGGGGGGGTGCTGCAGCCTATCGATGGCGGTCGTGGGGCCATCCTCCATGAAGGCGTTGTCAGCCAGGCTCAGCGTGTCCAGCCTGAGGCGCTCGAACCCTGCCGGCAACGTCTTCAGCTGGTTCCCCGTCGCCTGCAGGAAGCGCAGGCTGGACAATCTCCCGACGCCAGGGGGCAGGAAGGCAAGCTCGTTGGCGTCCACTTTTAACGTCACCAGCGCCTGGAGATTGCACAGATCCTGGCGTAGAAAACACAGCTTATTCCGAGACAGATCCAGATGAGACAACGTGGAGGTCAGGGACCCTCCAGAAAAGAATCCTTTCGGGATATCCGTCAGCTGATTGTCGTTAAGCCTCAAGTCCGCCAGGCATGGGAGGCCGTCCAGGTTATCCGGCAGGACTCGGATGTGATTTTTACTGAGATCCAGAGTCACTAAAGTCCGGAGTTGTAATATTCTGGAGTCGATCTTTTTCAAAGAACAATCATGGATCTGTAGCGTCTGCAGCGACCGCGGGAATCCCGTAGTTACCGGGTAGTCCCTCTTGGTCAGAATCGTCAGTTTGGACCGTAACTTTTCCGTGATGTTGGCACTGGCGGGAGCGAGTGAACTCAATGTCACTTTGTCGAGACTTTGACCTTGGCACGCGCAACGTACGATGCTTAACAGTCCCTTTAACTGGATCTGATCAGCCTGTAAAATAGTTTTTAACGATATTGAAAACGCGCAAAGTGATAAATGAAGTAAAGGGGCACATCATACATTTGTATTGTTCGGGGAACCTAAGCACACCTAAAATTGTCCCCATATCTGCTATAATGCCAAATATGTCAATAAATTGTTCCAATGCACCATAATTTAAACATACCTTATCAAAAAGAAGTTCGCAGAGAGGAGAATAGTATCCCAGCCTTTTTACAACGGAAAACTAGGTATTATCCCCAGAATATTCGTTCTGAGGAATCCCCCACCCCCCTCCCCACCCCGGGACCAAATGAAAGGGTGCAGAACAACTTCCTTGGAAGTGGTAATGTGACCTCTGACCCGACCTTGCTCAAGCACAAATCGTGCGGAGGCAACTTGAACCGAATCGTAGCTTTTCCGTCCTTTAGAAATTTGGTGAAGAACTGCTCGACGTTTCCATTGAGCTGACAAGTAAAACACAAGGAACTATTATTCTTCCAATAATGAAACATGCATACATTATTGACAAGAACAGGACTGGCATATTGTACAGATTGCCATATTTAAACAAGTGCAGAACAAAACAACTATTCATGTTCTAATTTATCCCCACCTGACGATGAACAAGGAAGATGCTATTACAATACACATGCGCACCGACGGAGCCGCAGTAACTCATCTTCATATAAGACAAGGAATCACAGATTGTAATCTTTACTACCTGTATGTTAGACCCAAAACTAACTTTCGTTAATTGACCACTAACCTTGTATTTGAGCCCGTTTCGGTCCTGTTTGGTGCACAGCATTAGGTAGACATCAGCCTCTTTGGACTCAGAGCCGGGTTTCTTTCCCACGGAGACCTGAGCTCGGCTTGACTTTGTCTTACTCTTTAGGTTAAAGGCGGGCAGGAGGCGGTTGACCACCTCATAGTCACACTGAATTCGCATGGCTGGACGACTGGAAACAATGCAGCAGCAAATAAAGAATGCTGATTATGATAATATGAAGCGGTTTGTTGTGGTAATCCTGATAAAGATCCAGTGAAGAAACTTTGATTGCTCACTGGAGGTTCAAAATTATCAATTGTTTTACATTCTAAATATCAGTATATGTTGATTATACCAAATATTGGAATCAAACTATTAAAACTCCATGCACACATTAAATGATGCTTCATGTGGACATATACGATTGACAACAGACACAAAAATATCATAGCAGCTAGCTAACTCTGGACTAGCAGAGCCTGATTTGGGGACAAAGAATTGCACACACAGGTTGTCAGATGGATGGCAGCCATGCATTCATTCCTACTGCTACTGGCAGAGTGAACCATGGCTCAATAAGTAATTATTAAACTGTTGGGACACTTCAAGGTTTGGAGTCTATCAGTTGTAAGCTAAGCAAAGCAACAGATTGTCAAACCCTAAGAGTGGATAGCATTAGTGTTTGAGATTGCTCCCCCCTCCCCTTAGAAAATGTCCTCATCCAAAGATCTCAAGGGAGAGGAGGGCAATAAATTGACCATAACTCTCCTGTATTGACTACATGTGGCATATTGATGTGCTTTTGGTACAATAGTTTGACATGCTCAGGTTTTTTATGGTGGGGGGATATCGCTCATGTTGGATTTAGTAGATCTATTTTGATATAAACAGGAACCAGACATGCACACTAAAAAATTATTTTCATTTGATGATTAGGCTAACATTTTCAATGTTTTATTATTACTATTGTATTACATGCATTAACATGTTACCCAGTACATTACTACAGGGTAACAGTAGTATATCAGCTTGCATAGTGAACTACTTGTCCCTGCCTTACCGTATTATTAATTTGATATTATTAAAATACTGTAATAATAGTAACAAATCAATCACAGCCAAACAAAATATAAGGTTCCCTTTTAGAACTTTTAATACCAAAGACAATACTCCAAGAATACTACCCTAGCCTACCATAACAGAGCAAGTAAGAAAATAAAAAAAGTCAAGGTATAATTATTTAACAAATACAAATGTCTCTTATAAATAAAGGAGGGCTGCATTGGTACTTGTATAAAAATATAACCTTTAAAACAGATTGCAGAAAATAGGCAAAGGCCAAAGTAATCATGTTGAATTGTACTGATAACATAATCTCTAAAAATTGCCAATCGCAAATCTGCAAGAATTTCTAGATGCCAATCCCAGAGATCGTAAAAGGTATTCTCCCTTCCCCACCTTAGACTACATGCAGTAAGGAAAAGACACCAGACCAGGGACCTGTCAACTGCCAGCCATGGCACAGATCAGGCTGGTGATGCTGCCTTAGTTCCATATCCGAAACCTGGTGGCTCTGTTCAGATGGCGGAGCTTGCGGAGCCACTAGTGACTAGATTTCGGATATGGAATAAACGCTGCCTATGCCATGGAACGACAAGTAGGGCCAAGTCTTGGCGCAAGTGCCCACAGGCAAGCCCGCGTCTAAGGGCACAACGGTAACAATGTTAAAATCCTTCCACTAGGTTGTTTCGCGGGTATAGTTTTGTGAAGAAATGTTGGAGCACACAATTGTTGACCAGCCATCCGCCATATTTGTTTTTGGTGGATGTCGGTACCTGTGAATGCGACTTGGTTCCTCCCTGGGCTCGCGCTAGGATATTTTTTTCATTAGCCAATTTGGCTAATTCCGTGGAAAAACATTAGCCAAAAATATTGGTTATAAATTGGTTATAAATCTCATAATTGCAGATGAATGTAGTAGATCTACCATGTAATGTAAACATGATTAAAAATGTGTTTGTAGTTGAAATTTTATATTCGCCATTTTGGCGAGTGTCCAGGAAGTTCCTATCGCCAAATCCCGAATTTTCTCGCCAAATGGCTATTGGCGAATGCTAACGCGAGCCCAGCCTCCTCTCCATTAGCATATGACTCTTCGCTAGAAGGCCTTGTCAGGCACTTACTTTGAATTTAAGGATAACAGCAGCGCCCTCTTTCACAGGTCATTGACTGTTACAAAGTTTCGGACCCAGGCTACAAATGGTTCAAATGCTGGCGGGATTCGCCAAGTGACGCTGCATACGTATGGTGGTTGGTAGGGAAAAGTCGCATGCTCCAACATTTGTTCGCGAAAATATGACTGGAACAATCTAGTGTTGACACACTTTCTTGATGTCAGAAGATAGAACAAGGTATATAGAATACGTAAGCACTATTATTGTACGCGACCGCATTATAATAAAAGCTACAGTCGATTCCCTACTAACGTCGAAGGATTTAACACTGTTACCGTTGTGCCCCTGGAGAAGCGGGCTTGACTGGGGGCACTTGCGCCAAGGCCTATAGTATAGGCTATACTAAATTTAGTGTCTAGATCGGTTTGGATAAAGTTTAATATTACGCCAATAGTTTCAAGACAAGCGATCCATCCATCTTACAACCATATACCATTATCAGATAAATGCCATACACATACAGTGAAGTTATAAATATTTATAGTATTGGCTTGAAACCTTGTGAAACTGAGCGATTCTGACGGTTTGCACACTGTTCCTGTTCCGCGCCATATACTACCGGAAGTAGGCCGCTTCACTTTGACCAAAGAATCATACGCGGTAGGCAACCAAGTAAACCCAAAATTTTGCTCTTAGCAATATAAACAGCAGTGGCATTACATCAGTCTTTCATAGATAGAATTAAAAAGTCAAATAATTATTATATATAGGCGATAAATAGAAGTACATGCGGCCCTATCTGAAATTGTCATTATTAGTATGGACGCGGAATAATTTCCACCAGTGTGTAATGCGGCTCCTAACCAAAACAATACGTTTGACAGCTGTCAAGCGGTTTTAAAGCAGACTTCGGTCGACGGGCTCCTGTCCATGCCAGCAGTCGACTTCTGTGAGGATATCCCTGGATAAAGGATTACAAGCCAGTTCACAATGGGGCTGTCTAAAAGTTCCATTAGTCTGATTGTATTGTCAGCCTTTTACATACTGTTTCTAGTGATTGGAGCGTCTATTTTTTCGGCCATAGAAGGACCAGATGAGACAGCCTTGGCGCACGCATTGCGTCAAACGCGGGATAATTTCTTTCGAAACAACAGAGATTGCCTTTCAGGTATTTGGCAAAGATATTCTCCTTGTGTCGTCTTCGATGTGTGTCACTGACATGAGTATTGCAGTGTGATATTTCTTGAAACATTTATAGATAAATTGCATTTACATCCAACGTTTGTTAACGCTGTCAGTAGTTTTACCGTAAAAGTTGAATATTAACTTGCGAAGACTTGCTGTGTTGATCAACATTATAGATAGAAATCTCCTGATTTGTCATCTTTTTATCGTTATGTATGGTGCACACGATCGTTTCAGCAAATTATCGATGTTTTTTGTCACACCGCGATGTATAGCTTCCTGTGTTATGCTTGTAACTAATTTGCATGAAAGCAATAAAATTCTGTCATGCTTTCGTCATCGATTGTTAGTTTTAGTTTTCAACATGTTTTATGTTACGTTCTTCCGTTCCTTTCAATTAAGTTGCATTTAATTGGGCAAGTGACGTAATAGCACGCTGCATAGCAATATAGGAATATAGCTACTCAGTGTTTGTGCACGTTGTTGAAGTAAAAAAAAGTCCATCGATCGATATGCATACTATAGTCTGTGCACCGCCAGTTGCACCGGTGTTTCCCGCCAACTAATTAGAATAGATCTGCATTGGATACCGAAAATGAAAGATTGTAACATTTTCGTGGCAAACCTGCCCCAAAAGGTATTTTTTGCATCACAGGTTAATTATCCCGTAAGTTAGAATCTACGTGGACTACGTCACAGGTTTGTGTGTTCACCGGTTTTTCACATAATTTTAGGGATGTTGACCTGGCTCCAGGCAATGAATTTCAATAATAATTAAGCGATAACAATAGATAATTCTTGCTCTAAGCAGGCCATAATATGTAACAAAATGCTGACATTATTTTGGCGGGAAACGACTGTTTGAATAGCTTTAAAAAATCAGCTTTTCGTGGAGAAACATCTCATTGCCGTTATTCAGTGTCCTGTTTTTCAAGTATACTGAAAGGAACATATATTCGCCCAGTTTTATATATCTTTTATGTCATGTAGTATAACTAGGTCGACAAGCGCCCATACTATTGGATGGTTGCCCTGCGTTATTCAGTAAGGACAAAACTGTCTCGACTATTAATCAGAACAGGATATGAAGTGTTCGATTGTTAGATTGGATGCCATAAATCTCACCGGTTACCACTGCGGCATAAACATCAGCCGAGTTATACCCTGTGCCAACTATTTGGACCTACCGAGGTTTGCTCTTATTAATGGCCAGTAATCTCCCACGGGCTTTTTGCCAATTACGCTGCTCTGGAAAACCATAGACAACCCCCCCCCCCCCCCCCCCCCAACAAGAAATAATTGCCGGTGACAATTTGGTGGAAAGCCGGTTTATTTTTCTCGTCCTCTCTCTTTCCGATGGCAAAAAGCAATGCCTCCATTGCGTGAGACCGTCGGTCGGGGCGGTCTGGCCTTCCGTGGAACAAATGCACCCTCATCCCCCGCCCCCCCCCCCCCACCCCCCACCCCACAGACCCACAGGGGAACGGGTGTCCCACCCCACTAGCCGACAGTGACTGACGTAAAACCCGGCCAGCATAGTGATATATATTACAGGATATTGTCTCGGACCAAACCCCGTGTGTGCCCACGTACCCGAGTCATTCACCTCCTCCCTCCCACCGGCGTCCCTGGGTCCCGGCGCCCTCTAGATGGCCGCCCCAGCGGCTCCACGCCCTAACGGCGGAATAGACCTGCCACCTATAATTTCCGTCGGCGGACGGAAGCCGAGGCCAAGACGAAACGTCGGCACGGCCCTGTCACCTCCAATGGCCAAGAGAAGATTGAATGGGACGACTGTAGACGGTTGACCTTCAGGCCCGGCACACCCCTGTGGGCCCTACCATTGCCGCTGGTGAAGCTATAATGATATAGAAAGAAGATATATGCCACAATTATTTTGTTTCCGAAGATAAAACTCGTTGGGATGGTACAATATGGATGTCCCACAGTCCTTTTGCAAGAAACTTCTAGGACATCTCTTGCATTTCGGGATGGAAATAATCTGGGCGGAGGACGAGCGTAGAACTGAAGCTAATCGCCGGACGTTTGCCCTCCATCCCCGAGGGTAGGCCAACAACCATTCAACGCAAAGCGTGAAATGACCCGATGACCTGCTGGTCTGACGGGGCAACAATATGCCATAACCGCCAATCCACCATACAAAAAAAAACAATCATGTCAATCAAAACAATCAATTATACAAATTTCCCTTATAGGTTACGTATTTATCTGTTAAAGAAAAAATGCCTCACCGGTTTACATCCAGGGAATCTTGTGATAAGCTTGCGGTCTTAAAAAAAGATCAAAATGTAGAATAGTTGTTAATGGGGTAAGGATCTCCCTTTTGAAGTCTAGAAGAAGAAACGAATGCTATAGTTGAAACGCTTGCCCAATCACCGACTTAACTAACCAGTCTGGTCAGGTGCTGAAAAATCGAACGAGGCCGAACTATTTTTTTCTCGTTTCGCCCAGGGATTCCTTGCTCAGCCTAGTGCCTTGCAGGTCGCTTGTTAGACCCATTGCTATGTTTTTTGTGTTTGGGGTGTAGGAGGTGGGGTAGGTAGGGTGGCGGTGGGGGGCTTGCCATGTCTGGATCAATCGCCTTCACCATTCTGGTTCAGTGAAAGCACCCTCAGGTCTCGGCTGAGGTCCAGAGGAGGCGTCATTGTTCCGCCACTCGATGGGTCACAAATCACAGACGCGGAGGAATATAGACCGGCGTCTCTTCACAAATTGAATATCAAGTGGGGACGAGACTTTAAGATCATTGGCCATCAATGTGTGCCGAGCAAACAAGTAGGGCAGCTTTACTTAATTCAACAACCAAACTAAACCTAGCACTCTGCCATAATGGACTACTGGATTTGTAAGTTAATTGGGGTTTTCGCCACAATTGTGCACATTTATAGGCTAAGCCGGGCCAAGGATGCTCACGGGTCAACGAGATGAATAACCTGTAAAACAATGTCTGATTTAGTTGCATATGATCGAAATGATGCTTGTGCCAGCGGGGCCACAAGCTCCCATTTGCATAGCCGCCCCGATCCTTGTGCCAGCGGGACCACAACCTGCCATTCCCATAGCCGCCCTGATGCTTGTGCTAGCGGGACCACAAGCTCCCATTCCCATAGCCGCCCTGGTGTGCCAGCGGGACCACAAGCTCCAATTTCCATAACCGCCCCGATGCTTGTGCCAGCGGGACTACAAGCTCCTATTCCCACAGCCGCCCTGATGTTGTGCCAGCGGGACCACAAGCTCCCATTCCCATAGCCGCCCTGATGCTTGTGCCAGCGGGACCACAAGCTCCCATTCCCATAGCCGCCCCGATCCTTGCGCCAGTGTGACCACAGGCTCCCATTCCCATAGCCGTCCTGATGCTTGTGCCAGCGGGAACACAAGCTCCCATTTCCATAGCCGCCCCGATCCTTGCGCCAGTGGGACCACAAGCTCCCATTCTCATAGCCGCCCCGATGCTTGTGCCAGTGGGACCACAAGCTCCCATTCCCATAGCCGCCCTGATGCTTTTGCCAGCGGCATCACAAGCTCCCATTCCCATAGCCGCCCTGATGCTTTTGCCAGCGGCATCACAAGCTCCCATTCTCATAGCCGCCCCGATGCTTGTGCCAGTGGGACCACAAGCTCCCATTCCCATAGCCGCCCTGATGCTTTTGCCAGCGGCATCACAAGCTCCCATTCCCATAGCCGCCCTGATGCTTTTGCCAGCGGCATCACAAGCTCCCATTCTCATAGCCGCCCCGATGCTTGTGCCAGTGGGACCACAAGCTCCCATTCCCATAGCCGCCCTGATGCTTTTGCCAGCGGCATCACAAGCTCCCATTCCCATAGCCGCCTTGATGCTTGTGCCAGCGGGACCACAAGCTCCCATTCCCATAGCCGCCCTGATGCTTGTTCCAGCGTGACCACAAGCTCCCATTTCCATAGCCGCCCCGATCCTTGCGCCAGTGGGACCACAAGCTCCCATTCCCATAGCCGCCCTGATGCTTGTGCCAGCGGGACCACAAGCTCCCATTTCCATAGCCGCTCTGATGATTGCGCCAGCGGCATCACAAGCTCCCATTCCCATAGCCGCCCTGATGCTTGCGCTAGCGGCATCACAAGCTCCCATTCCCATAGCCGCCCTGATGCTTGTGCCAGCGGCATCACAAGCTCCCATTCCCATAGCCGCCCTGATGCTTGCGCTAGCGGCATCACAAGCTCCCATTCCCATAGCCGCCCTGATGCTTGCGCTAGCGGCATCACAAGCTCCCATTCCCATAGCCGCCCTGATGCTTGTGCCAGCGGCATCACAAGCTCCCATTCCCATAGCCGCCCCGATGCTTGTGCCAGCGGGACCACAAGCTCCCATTCCCATAGCCGCCTTGATGTGCCAGCGGGACTACAAGCTTCCATTCCCATAGCCACCCTGATGCTTGTGCCAGCGGCATCACACGCTCCTATTCCCATAGCCACCCTGATGTGCCAGCGGGACTACAAGCTCCCATTCCCATAGCCGCCCTGATTATTGTGCCCGCTAGACTACAAGCTCCCATTCCCATAGCCGCCCCGATGCTTGTGCCAGTGGGATCACAAGCTCCCATTCGCATAACCGCCCCGATGCTTGTGCCAGTGGGATCACAAGCTCCCATTCCCATAGCCGCCCTGATGCTTGTGCCAGCGCGACCACAAGCTCCCATTCCCATAGCCGCCCCGATCCTTGCGCCAGTGGGACTACAGGCTCCCATTCCCATAGCCGCTCTGATGCTTGTGCCAGCGGGACCACAAGCTCCCATTTCCATAGCCGCCCCGATCTTTGCGCCAGTGGGACCACAAGCTCCCATTCTCATAGCCGCCCTGATGCTTGTGCCAGCGGGACCACAAGCTCCCATTCCCATAGCCGCCCTGATGCTTGTACCAGCGCGACCACAAGCTCCCATTCCCATAGCCGCCCTGATGTGCCAGCGGGACTACAAACTCCCATTCCCATAGCCGCCCTGATGTCCTGGAATTCATTATTTGGGGAAAAAAAATATCTCCGTACCATAACAGTTGCATTATTTACTACCATTCATCGAGGCATTCCATGATATCCTCACTGGGCCAGCATCAGGGCCAAATATGGCATAAACCACCAAACTATTCATCCATCCATTCATCCATCCATCCATGTGCCCGATTACATTCGTCGGACAATACCATTACATGTGCTGCTTCAGTTATATTGATGATCTATAATTATAGCTTTGCGACCTAGAGGTGGTAATACCGCAGGGTGATTCGCGTTCTAATAGTCTCATAACTGGTGTATGGTGCCTATCCCGTCGCGTAGTGGTGTCATTTGGTTGCAATAAACATCGGACTGATTCACAGCAGGCCCTGAGAGAGCTGCTCCCTTTAGTGATAATTAAGGAGATGCTTTCTGTTCCCTCTCGCCTCCAGTCTAATTAAACAGGATGTGTTTACCGTGTTCGTGTACATGACACGTAGGACAGGGCTCACATCGTACTCAAAGCTTCATTTCGATGACCACGTGAGTGGCGGAGACAGAATCATGACACCAGTCACCAGTCCACCTAGCCCCAGTTCTGAAACTGTAGGACGGGCAGTTTTGTGGCTACAGTCAACTGAGCTATCTTGACTGGTATGCTGATCAAGTGTTCTGCTGGAACGCCAGTCTCTCCCCCCCTCCCCTCTTACTCTCCACCGCAATAAAGGCTGGTGCCCAGTATACGTCAATAATACCATAGTATTAAATCGTAAGCATGCTTACTAACTAAGAGTCCAAGATCAGTTGGTCGTGGGTTCGCGCCCTTGAACTGGCATCTGTTGCACCTGTTTCACATAAGCCCATCTCATTTTGCCTGGTTTACCAGGTTTCGTGGTCTAGTTTAGCCTTCATGGGTACAGACACGGCATGGACAACCAAGTGGTTGTCATGGTTATGGGACATTACTAGTGCAGTCAACCCCGCAGTTGGAAACTCAGAAAACCTGGGATTCCACGGTGTGGGTAGCTTGACGTCCGGAACAAGAACACTTTTAGTTGTTTCATTCTTGCTGATTTTATAGCAATGATATACGGATCGATAAATTGCTCTTTCCAGACAGCCTGTTTGCCCCTTCGTCCAAGTCTAATCTAATCTACTCTAATCCTATAGATAGATCAGGGTATGTTGCGCTTGTAATGTCGAATACCTTTGTGCCATCGCCCCCTTTACGTCATCGGTAAGAGCCGTGCCTTGAGTATAGTCTGAGTCTGTGTAACTGTTGTAATGATGATAACTTTTGTGCCATCGCCCCCTTTACGTCATCGGTAAGAGCCGTGCCTTGAGCATAGTCTGAGTCTGTGTAACTGTTGTAATGATGATTACCTTTCCTTCTTTGATGTCATTGATCGATCGATTGGATGCAACATAGGATTCCATGCTCGCAATCATCGCTAGACAAGGATATGAGACGTTTTATTATATGACATGAATGTAGACATCTGCGCAGGTGGGACCACAAACCCATTTTGCCAATTATTTGTTCCGTGATTAACCGTTCAATAATTTAGTCCTTGCATGCTGTACTGTCTGCCGCATGGGTGCGTGTAACCAAGGGTCTGGGAAGAAATTTATTACAAATATGCAATGATGAGTATGATACATATAATGTAGGTGCATACTGCCGTATGAGTAGCTTTAATATAATTGCTTGAAAGGTTACTTCAAATTAATAACTGGATTGCCGACTGGCATATATATACATGTATTGTAATATGATATTCAAGAGCCGCAATATGTCAAGATTTAGGTTATGTCTTTACATACATTGATGGGACATCCCTTATATATGTGTTAGACGGTCAGTTAAATCTGTCAGTTTTTAGATTCAATTAATCAGCGTTTACGGTATGATTTGTGAGGCTATGTACCATGATGATAATATAGAATATACGAAGAGTGCCCCCCCCCCCCCTAGGTAAATATCGACCATGTAGCGTCAATAGCAAAAAAAAAACAGAGATCCGTTTCTGTCATGAGAAATCGCATTTCCTCTAATGACGTCGGCTGAAGTCAGGAGACCCTTGCTCGGCCAGTCATCTGCAATATCGCATATCATTTCATATCACACCTGACACAGACAGTCAAAAGCTTCCAGTTGCATTGGTTGATATTTTCAAATAGACGTTATTATCCAAGACATATTTAGTTGCAGCCAGTTCGTTAATATTAACGGTTACGGTTCGGTGGGTTATTGTTGACATTCAGGTTTTACTATGATGACGAATATTTTTTATTGTGCTGGACATATCGTTGTGTAATTTCGGAGTGATGATGACCACCGTTTGTCTGGTGCCCTAGATGGCGGAAAGCAGCGTCCATATAGCTGGCGGAAGGCAGCGTCCATATAGCTGGCGGAAGGCAGCGTCCATATAGCTGGCGGAAGGCAGCGTCCATATAGCTGGCTTTCTCTCTCTCTCCCCCTCCCTCCCTCCCTCTCTCTCCCTCGCTCTCGTTCCCTCTCACTCTACGTGTAAGTAAATACAGTGGCGGATCCGGGGGGGGGGGGGCGTCGGGGACGGGCGCCCCCCCCCCTTTCAGGAACGAGCCAAGCACTGTTAAAGTCGGAATTTTTAGGAAAAAATTAGTTTTTATGGAAAATATTCTCACACCGGGTCTGGCAAATTCCTGGATCCGCCGCTGAAATGTCCAAGGAACACGAAGCCCGAAGACCCATTGTTATTCGGTAATGTCGTTTTCCGAGGACAAGACTTAATACGCAAAATCGTCCCTTATAATTGCTTGAAACCTACACACTACATTACAAATAATTAAGGTCCTAAATGGAGTGCCGTCACCGGTAGATTTTACCCTCGAAGACACGGCTCCTCTCTGCTTTGACCCATCCCAGTGTTGCGATATGTCTTGCTTTAACCAAATCACCGACTAACCAATCCCAAGCGTTTCACTGTACTTCTTTCGTTACCTCGGCCTCCCGGTATATAGAACATAAAAACTACATCCTTTTTCTTCCAGCGGGTCAACGTCGTGCCGTTCGTCCACCACCGCCCCCCTGCCCCCCCCCCCCCCCATCCCACTCCCCCCTCCCGCCATGAATAATGGCCTTTGTTCTCGACGGCAGACGACACCGGAAGCGGCCCACCGTTCTCTCGTTTATCTTCTACCCAGATCTAATTTCGGCCTTCACCGGACGCTTACGTCAAAGGTCACGCTGCCAACGCCATATTTCATTTCATTTTGTGTGGGCTAGTAACATAAAATGTCAGTGTCTATGTTCTATGTCTATGTTATGTAGGGTAGCATCATGACCACGTTACATGGCACACATGCCAGACGTGGGTGGGGGATGATGGCACGTTGTAGCAGGAAAGTGCCGCGATAAAATCGACGTAAGTTGCGGATAATGGAGCCGCCTCCATCCCCAGCTTCTAACGTTCACCAGGTTGAAGTTTGACGATAGGTTTTGCTGGCAGCGTGGCTTTCGATCCGAATCCTCACAAATACTTTAAAAACCACAACTATGGTACGCACATGCATAGGTCTATTGACCTATGGGTAGGCCCATGAGATTATTATTTTTTTATCTTCATTTTAACGTTGTTAATTTATGTGCATGACTTTTTGCATTATGCCTCTGTTGACTGTATAACTTTGGCAATATAGCCACATTTTTGACAGTAAATTGCTCAGGTCAGATTATAGACACTTTAATTAAATTAGGCTCAGTTTAGAGAGTCCCCCCCCCCCCCTGCTCCCTTCCTTGCTCACATTTAATATTACCTGAAGACCAGGTAATCATATAGCCACTCTAAATTTGTCAACGAATTAGTCCATCCTCAGGAATGACAATAAACCGTTCCCCAGGCGACATCTATCGTCAAAAATAGACACTGCGTGTTTCGGGTTAGAAAACCGATTCCCGCATGCGTTTACCATGCATTCGTATGGAGTTCGTTCAGTTGCCCGCCTTCAACGCTTCTTTCGTCAGGGATAGGTTGATTCTTAGGCATTGTTATTGAAAGAACAAACACACAATCGCACATCAGCCAACCGTGAATATGACCGCGTTCATGCTTGCACGCACAGACCACAGCGTGGTGATAGTCACTACATTCGCAGGTTGGCATTTATATCAGCTGTTGTCTCGGCTTATATGCCTCCGTCTCGTTCTTAAAATGGAATCATTTGATAGTCATGATATTTATCAGCACAAAATGGGTTTTTGATTTTATAAAAAAAAAAACCCTGTTAACCTATGGCAAATTGTTAAAAATGATGCGGCTGTAAGTCAGTTCCCGCCTTTTACATGCTATGCAGCGTAGAGCGAGCTAGAGTTTACCCGAAACACGCGCCTGGCAGTATTTCCCCTGGAAAGGTCTATTGTGCCTCTCTTGCCCACGTGCTTCATAGCACGACCTGAAGCTGTTGTCCAGGCCCCGCGACCCCTAACGCCTAACGTGAGGCTGGCAGTCTACACAGCCGATGTGACACGTGTCAGTGACGTCACCCGGGCTGTCACCGCGTCCGGAGAGCCGTATCTGTGGCAGACGTCCTCTGCGACCTTGCCAGAGCCATCTCAGCAAGGCGTTAAGCGCATAGCTCATGTCACGCCTAGCACCCCCCCGCACCCCCCCCCCCCCCCGGCCAGACACCCACCGCCACCCACCCCACATGCCCCACCCTCCTATAGCGACCCGAGCGTCGCGTGTCGTTTGGTTTAATATGGCGTTCATACCCAGTCCAACCCAGTCGCAAGCCATCCGCGTTTTTTGTCGCGCCTTATCCAGGGGGTTCCACCGGTCGTATTCATCATGCATACTTGCGCCAAGCCGGCGGTCCTCGCTTCGACTTTCCGTAGTGACGTCATGATTACCACACCTTCTGTCATATAAATTAAACGCCAGCTTCTTCTATAATAATTCGTAAAATTAGTATACGTAGCCCATGCGAACTAGGCACGTTCAGGGTTAATCTAAATATTAGATGCATCGGTATATTTTAGAAATGTGTAATATCTAAAATAGCATTTTTACCCTGCGGAGTTTTTAGCAAAAGAGATAGCATGACTGCGCGTCTTATGCGCGCGGCGCACACGGGGCAACGGAAACCGGACCCTGTCCGGTACACGTTGACCTCACGAAACGTTAATGATCGGCTCAGACTAATTTCTTCACTGTTGATCGCGTCATATGGGATAGCGACCAATATCTATAATAGTACTCCCGAATAAAATCAACGGGTATTTTATTTTGATGGCACAATATATTGGGATTCATGTCTTGAAAGTCCCTTTGGACCCAAAACCTCTAACTTTACTATTTCAAAGACCAATTAGTTCAGCCTCACTCTCACTCTCAGTAAAAGCATACATATATGGTTGTAGGCTTCGCATTTTTTTTTTGCTTCATTTTCGTGAGGGAAGCCGCCGTGGTTGAGAGACGCAGTCGATGGCACACCAATAGGTTGCGGCGGGTTTATTGCGATTGTGCCTGGAGTCATTTTTCATTCCCATTCTTCCAGGAGATTCCTTGGTACAGTTTAGCCTTGTGCTTTGCACAAAAGTGACCAAAAAACCTACCAAGCGTTCAACCGTTTTCGCGAAGGGCGGCAGCGGTCTTACATCCGGGGGTTGCCATGATGGAAAAGGGTGGGGTTTGGTTAGGGTTACCATAGCTGCATGCGACAGCCCATTTGGTGACGGATATACCCAGGCGACCGAGCTACGATCTCTTAGATCTGTCTCCTTGGTAACCGACGGGCTGTCGGCATGTCACATTGTCAGAGCATAATAGCAAGTGAGTTAGTGGTGTGGGAGCGGGTGGAAGCGGGGTTTAAGGAGGGTTGAGGGGGGAGCAATCGCAAATACTTATCACGTGAGGGATAATGGCAACAAAATGACACGGCATATTTTGCTAAACGAAAAGGAAATACTGGTTAACCCTGATGAATAATTTATAGAATAGTTATGGTTTATGCTTTTTGAATTTCTTTGGCCAAAATGAAACGCTGAATCGATGGAAGGATTGATGTTTTGATCATTATGGTGCAAACATGGGACTCGGAAATAAGAGGAAATGTTGTGAATTTAGGCCGATTTCGTACACTGAAGGTTACATTTGGCCACAAGGAGCCTCCTGCGACACTGATATGGGGTTGCAGGTCGCGGGATTCGCATACCCACGACCTGTCGGTCTGATACAATCCGCACATTCAGATTAGGTATCAAAAAATGCACCTTGTTACGCTAGCTATTGTAGCATGGGGTTCACGCTGCTTCCTCGTGTTGAAGGTTCCATGCAGATAACATGCAGTGTCCTCTTAAGTTTGTATTTTAGCTATTGTGGCATGGGGTTCACGCTGCTTCCTCGTGTTAAACGTCCCATGCAGATAACATGCAGTGTCCTCTTAAGTTTGTATTTTAGCTATTGTGGCATGGGGTTCACGCTGCTTCCTCGTGTTAAACGTCCCATGCAGATAACATGCAGTGTCCTCTTAAGTTTGTATTTTAGCTATTGTGGCATGGGGTTCACGCTGCTTCCTCGTGTTAAACGTCCCATGCAAATAACATGCAGTGTCCTCTTAACTTTGTATTTTTTAGGCCAGGTTTGTACACATAATCGACTAAATATATCGCTGGTGATAACGGAAACGGAGTTAGATAGCCCAGTGGGCTATCGACTGTGCTACAGAGACAGTCAGGTGTGTCGTGCTGAGCGAGTTTTGCTACTGTTATTGAGTTGTGCTATTCAGCGGGCTCATGACAGACCCCGACATATACGCAAAGAAAAAGTTTGTCATTCTTAGAAATAAAAAAGAAATCCAAAATAATTTAAATGGTACAACTGACTGCCGACTATGCAAAAACCACGCGCGGGGTCAAAACTAAAGTTTATTCTTTACTGCCTCTTCGCCATCTGCAATCAAAAGCATGCCTAATGCAGGCAGCTGAGGAACATTCGATTGTGCTGTTTCGGCCACCCAGTTCTACTAACCCCAACTGGAAAACAACTCGGTTGCTACGCGCGTCTGAGTCCAGGCGCCTACGATCGTCGTGTGGACTGGGGCTAAAGCTGGCCAGACGACGCGTCAGTTGACGCGCGTGGCGTTCAGAAGGCGGATTTCTCGGAACCGCATCCGGTATGCAATTTGACTTGAGGTCTGTTCTCTAAAACCCAAATGCACCGATGGCAAAGTTGCAAATTTAACATTCGTTTCCGTATTTTGAAGCCAAAGTTTTATTTCCCAATTTCCATCATGAATCGACTGCCGAGGGATGACTGTTTTTTTTGTGTGGTAAATACGTCAGGCATTGAAAAGGAAGAGTTTTCATAGGTCGAATGACATCACGTAGCGGCGGCAAGCGCAGGCTCCCAGACAGTGACCCGCAGTGCCAACATGGTTCACCGCTGCTTGCCATGCGTTCGTTCATCACAGCACAGCCACTGGTTAATCCATTCATTATGGAAGACGCTTTTTGTGTGCACGGCACCGGTGGGGGCGAGGTAGGGAGGGTCAGGGGGTGGGGGTGAGGTAGGGAGGGTCAGGGGGTGGGGGCGGTCGTTCAGGATGAGGTTAGCCTCGTTGCATGGCGACACATGAAGCCGGGGACACGTACAAGGTGGGGGTGGTGTGCCGGTGCGAACAATGGTGGTGGTGGTTGGGGGGGGGGGAGGTGGGCGGCACCCTTTCCCACTTCTCCATGGGGGGGCAGTCTGTCAACGCTAGAGGGCGCCACTGGGTGCCCCACCGTCGTCTCCTAAAGTGAAGCCGTGAAATTGCTTTTGGGAAACCGGTGACCAGGCTGTGTCAGGCAGGGTCCTAGTTCCTAGTACCTCCCCCTATGTGCCCCGCTTGCCTCCTCTCACCCCCCCCCCCCCCCATCCCCCCAGGCTATTCCCCTCCACCCCTATCATCCGCCTCATCACCATAAGGATTCGGTGTGGTGTCCGCCACCGTCCGTCCCAGTAGAAAAATGGCTTGGGCTGGCGCTGCAATAAAGCAACAGTTTTACAGTGAAATGTCAGCCTACAGTGCTATTTAGCAAGACAAGGCGCATGGCCGCCTGTGGCTGGGGAGGATATCTGAGCCGTCTGGTAAAGCGGAGAGAAGCTGTAGCAGGCCCGAAACTCTTAGCAGGCCGGCCACCTCAAGGATTCATTCTGAACAATAAATGCCAGTCCCGCATGTTGGGGCCCAAAACGTCCGACTGCCCGAAACGTCCGACTGCCCAAAACGTCCTACATAGCTAAGAACAAACTAACGGTTACATTTGACTTCGCGATCCTACACAATCTGCCGATATGAAGCCGCGATACCCCATTTTTGCAGCTCTTCGTTAGCGATATACGAATAACATTGAGGTTTCATGAGAACCTGGGGAGGGGGCGGGGGGGGGGGGGGCGTGTGAGCTGCAGTATGGGAACGGTGCGTAACAAGTCACGGAAAACGCGTTAGCAATAGGCCTAATTTACAGCCTTGGCCTCTTTGCTCATTTTGAGCCTCAACAAACGGACCGTGCATAGCTGATAAAGCTGAATTTTCCACATTGATTGGCTGCAATGTTAATTGGTGCCATACGTCATAGCAGGCATGCTACGTATATGGCCTGCGCTTTGCCCAATCCAGCGCCAACGATGGCCTTCATTAGAGCTATCATGTCTGGACGATGAGGTACGGATATTCATTAAGCCAGGATAACCTCTTGGCCGTGCCAGATACACGTACCCATCTCCCCCCCCCCCCCCCACCCCTCCGCCGTCCTCGCCCCCCCCCCATTACACACGGCGTGGGAGTGGCGCTTGTGGCGCGGCTAGCGGCGCTAGCCCAGCCGGGGTCCGTGCATGGCTACCGTATGGGACGCCCACAGTCAGGCAATCAGTCTTGTCTTCTCTATTTGTCAAAAACTCTGTGTCTAGTGGTAATGGTAGGGCAGGCAGACGCCTGTTTGACGATGAGCGGCCAGGCTATGCTGCATACGAGCGGGAGAGTGACGGTGCCAGTGGGGATGGTGGTATAACGGCGGTGGTGGTATAACGGCGGTGGTGGTAATAGTGGTAGTGGTGGCGGCGACGGTAGTGGTGGCATCAGTAGTGGTAGTGGTAGTGCTAGCGGCGGCGGTACTGGTGGCATCAGTAGTGGTAGTGGCAGTGGTAGCGGCGGCGGTAGTGATGGCATCAGTAGTGGTAGTGGTAGTGGCAGTGGTAGCGGCGGCGGTAGTGGTGGCATCAGTAGTGGTAGTGGTAGTGGTAGTGGTAGCGGCGGTACTGGTGGCATCAGTAGTGGTAGTGGTAGTGGTGGCGGCGGTACTGGTGGCATCAGTAGTGGCAGTGATAGCGGCGGCGGTAGTGGTGGCATCAGTAGTGGTAGTGGCAGTGGTAGCGGCGGCGGTAGTGGTGGTGGCATCAGTAGTGGTAGTGGTAGTGGTAGCGGCGGCGGTACTGGTGGCATCAGTAGTGGTAGTGGCAGTGGTAGCGGCGGCGGTACTTGTGGCATCAGTAGTGATAGCGGTAGTGGTGGCGGCGGCGGTAGTGGTGGTGGCATCAGTAGTGGTAGTGGTAGTGGTAGTGGCGGCGGTAGTGGTGGCATCAGTAGTGGTAGTGGTGGCGGCGACGGTAGTGGTGGCATCAGTAGTGGCAGTGATAGCGGCGGCGGTAGTGGTGGCATCAGTAGTGATAGGGGTAGTGGTAGCGGCGGCGGTAGTGGTGGTGGCATCAGTAGTGGTAGTGGTAGTGGTAGCGGCGGCGGTACTGGTGGCATCAGTAGTGGTAGTGGTAGTGGTGGCGGCGACGGTAGTGATGGCATCAGTAGTGGTAGTGGTAGTGGTAGCGGCGGCGGTACTGGTGGCATCAGTAGTGGTAGTGGTAGTGGTAGCGGCGGCGGTAGTGGTGGTGGCATCAGTAGTGGTAGTGGTAGTGGTAGCGGCGGTAGTGGTGGCATCAGTAGTGGTAGTGGTAGTGGTAGCGGCGGTACTGGTGGCATCAGTAGTGGTAGTGGTAGTGGTAGCGGCGGTAGTGGTGGCATCAGTAGTGGTAGTGGTAGTGGTAGCGGCGGCGGTACTGGTGGCATCAGTAGTGGTAGTGGTAGTGGTAGCGGCGGCGGTAGTGGTGGTGGCATCAGTAGTGGTAGTGGTAGTGGTAGCGGCGGCGGTACTGGTGGCATCAGTAGTGGTAGTGGTAGTGGTAGCGGCGGCGGTAGTGGTGGTGGCATCAGTAGTGGTAGTGGTAGTGGTAGCGGCGGCGGTACTGGTGGCATCAGTAGTGGTAGTGGTAGTGGTAGCGGCGGTAGTGGTGGCATCAGTAGTGTTAGTGGTAGTGGTAGCGGCGGCGGTAGTGGTGGCATCAGTAGTGGTAGTGGTAGTGGTAGCGGCGGCGGTAGTGGTGGTGGCATCAGTAGTGGTAGTGGTAGTGGTAGCGGCGGCGGTACTGGTGGCATCAGTAGTGGTAGTGGTAGTGGTAGCGGCGGTAGTGGTGGCATCAGTAGTGGTAGTGGTAGTGGTAGCGGCGGCGGTAGTGGTGGCATCAGTAGTGGTAGTGGTAGTGGTAGCGGCGGCGGTAGTTGTGGTGGCATCAGTAGTGGTGGTGGTAGTGGTAGCGGCGGCGGTACTGGTGGCATCAGTAGTGGTAGTGGTAGTGGTAGCGGCGGCGGTACTGGTGGCATCAGTAGTGGTAGTGGTAGTGGTAGCGGCGGCGGTAGTGGTGGTGGCATCAGTAGTGGTAGTGGTAGTGGTAGCGGCGGTAGTGGTGGCATCAGTAGTGGTAGTGGTAGTGGTAGCGGCGGTACTGGTGGCATCAGTAGTGGTAGTGGTAGTGGTAGCGGCGGCGGTAGTGGTGGCATCAGTAGTGGTAGTGGTAGTGGTAGCGGCGGCGGTAGTGGTGGCATCAGTAGTGGTAGTGGTAGTGGTAGCGGCGGCGGTAGTGGTGGTGGCATCAGTAGTGGTAGTGGTAGTGGTAGCGGCGGCGGTACTGGTGGCATCAGTAGTGGTAGTGGTAGTGGTAGCGGCGGCGGTAGTGGTGGTGGCATCAGTAGTGGTAGTGGTAGTGGTAGCGGCGGCGGTACTGGTGGCATCAGTAGTGGTAGTGGTAGTGGTAGCGGCGGTACTGGTGGCATCAGTAGTGGTAGTGGCAGTGGTAGCGGCGGCGGTAGTGGTGGCATCAGAAGTGGTAGTGGTAGTGGTAGCGGCGGTACTGGTGGCATCAGTAGTGGTAGTGGTAGTGGTGGCGGCGGTACTGGTGGCATCAGTAGTGGTAGTGGTAGTGGTAGCGGCGGCGGTACTGGTGGCATCAGTAGTGGCAGTGATAGCGGCGGCGGTACTGGTGGCATCAGTAGTGGTAGTGGTAGTGGTAGCGGCGGTACTGGTGGCATCAGTAGTGGTAGTGGTAGTGGTGGCGGCGGTACTGGTGGCATCAGTAGTGGTAGTGGTAGTGGTAGCGGCGGCGGTACTGATGGCATCAGTAGTGGTAGTGGTAGTGGTAGCGGCGGCGGTACTGGTGGCATCAGTAGTGGTAGTGGTAGTGGTAGCGGCGGTACTGATGGCATCAGTAGTGGTAGTGGTAGTGGTAGCGGCGGCGGTAGTGGTGGTGGCATCAGTAGTGGTAGTGGTAGCGGCGGCGGTAGTGGTGGTGGCATCAGTAGTGATAGTGGTAGTGGTAGCGGCGGCGGTACTGATGGCATCAGTAGTGGTAGTGGTAGCGGCGGCGGTAGTGGTGGTGGCATTAGTAGTGGTAGTGGTAGCGGCGGCGGTAGTGGTGGTGGCATCAGTAGTGATAGTGGTAGTGGTAGCGGCGGCGGTACTGATGGCATCAGTAGTGGTAGTGGTAGTGGTAGCGGCGGCGGTAGTGGTAGTGGCATCAGTAGTGGTAGTGGTAGCGGCGGCGGTAGTGGTGGTGGCATCAGTAGTGGTAGTGGTAGTGGTAGCGGCGGCGGTAGTGGTGGTGGCATCAGTAGTGGTAGTGGTAGCGGCGGCGGTAGTGGTGGTGGCATCAGTAGTGGTAGTGGTAGTGGTAGCGGCGGCGGTACTGGTGGCATCAGTAGTGGTAGTGGCAGTGGTAGCGGCGGCGGTACTTGTGGCATCAGTAGTGATAGCGGTAGTGGTGGCGGCGGCAGTAGTGGTGGTGGCATCAGTAGTGGTAGTGGTAGTGGTAGCGGCGGCGGTACTTGTGGCATCAGTAGTGGTAGTGGTAGTGGTAGCGGCGGCGGTACTTGTGGCATCAGTAGTGATAGTGGTAATGGTGGCGGCGGCGGTAGTGGTGGCATCAGTAGTGGTGGTGGTAGTGGTAGCGGCGGCGGTAGTGGTGGTAGCCGCGGAGCATGTCTGTGTCGGTAGAGAGGCGGTGGTGGGGGAGGCGTGGGGGGGGGGGGGAAGCGGGGGAGGCGAGTGATCACTGGGCCGAAAGGGCCACTGGAAGGTTAATTGCGCTATCGAAGTCGCACACAAAAAAAGGATAATTAATAGGAGAATGACTATAATAAGTCTCTTGGGGATCGATAGAAGACTGCGACAGTTATATTCGCATTGTTGCCTGCAATTCGAAACGTCACACTGTGATGATTAAGTGATCGCTGCAATGGCAAAGGAACAAGCTTGTATTGCAAATAAAAAGTACCTAAAAAAACATTCTCCGCATTAAGAGCTTCTTTTGTTGTTGCTAAATTCGTTTATTTTATATACAGATAGTTGTGTGAACAAATATGGCATAAAACACCAACTTATGCGTCCATCCGTCTGCGAGGACCCTACAGGTCATTAGGTGAGGACCCTACAGGTCATTAGACGGGATGTATAACACACACGTAAAGCTTGAACCATGCCAACTGTATCCCTTCCGACGGGCGTGCCATGCCAGTCATTTCTTCTAAATTAATTAGACTATAGGCGAGAGAACAAAATAGTTGCCTGTCACCACATACCACATTATATGTCAACCTTTAAGGTCTCAGCAGTACTTTAGACCATATTTAGCAGGAACAAATGAGGCACTAACAGCACCGGTCAGAGTAGATCGCCAGATCTCGCGCCTGTCGATTCGCCCCCGGTGATCCCAACCGACGCCAGAACCTGTACAAGTCTGATTACAATAACAAAACTGTCCCCTTTCCTTCGCCGTATCAAGCACCATCCCATAGGAATGACGCCGCCTGAGAACACAACTCACTACGGATTCTTTACCCCCCCAGGTCCTTAGTCAGGCATCCCCATTAAAAATATAGCTTTACGAGAGACAGACAGACGTTCGATGTGATCGAGGTCTGGGATTAAAATTACCGTCTTCTTCAGCGCCAGCGGGCTTCAAATTGGCAACCGGGAAAAAAACACGTGGAAAGAAGAAATTGCAACAAGTAACTACCGACGGCTGCCTTGGTCGCTTGGTGGCTTCCTTTTTCGGATTAATCCGCCCCTCCTGGTTTTTATCTCGGCGATATTGGCTAAATTAGAGTGATCTGTTAGTCCCAAGAGCGTCGCCCAAGGGAAGCAGGCAGGCTTTGTCTGACCCGTGCAAGGTTTCTTCTTTTCTTAGTAACAGAAGCTTCCCCAAATGAGGTTTGGCTGATTATGGCTCGGCTGACGAGACTCCTAGAGGACATGCGTTGTCTCCTTGGTAATAGGACCCATCGGATATAGGCGCATAATAGTGCTCAACGTAACCGCTTGCTTTTCCTTAGTTACCCGTACCTGAATTTGTTTCTCATTTCACGAGAATTATAATCATGTTTAAACATTTTATGTTATATATCAAGTTATTTTTCCGTTAGTTGACACGTAATTTTTTTTTGTCGTGATACTAAATTTTGTAATTATGCTGATACATTTAAATCAATGTCTTTCTTTTCATATTTAGCTATTATTTTTACTTTGCACCATACTTGTAATGAACTGCCTTCTCGCTTGACCTGGGGTTTCTTTTACGCGCGTATCCATATCTTTTCTGTGTCAGTAAACAGATAATCTTGGTGGAAGGCACGTGCCTGTTTTCTTTTTCTGTCAGTAAACAGATAATCTTGGTGGAAGGCACGTGCCTGTTTTCTGTCAGTAAACAGATAATCTTGGTGGAAGGCACGTGCCTGTTTTCTGTCAGTAAACAGATAATCTTGGTGGAATGCACGTGCCTGTTTTCTGTCAGTAAACAGATAATCTTGGTGGAAGGCACGTGCCTGTTTTCTGTCAGTAAACAGATAATCTTGGTGGAAGGCACGTGCCTGTTTTCTGTCAGTAAACAGATAATCTTGGTGGAAGGCACGTGCCTGTTTTCTGTCAGTAAACAGATAATCTTGGTGGAAGGCACGTGCCTGTTTTCTGTCAGTAAACAGATAATCTTGGTGGAAGGCACGTGCCTGTTTTCTGTCAGTAAACAGATAATCTTGGTTGAAGGCACGTGCCTGTTTAATCAGGATAAGAGGTTGTGCTATTACAATAATAATTATTATTATCATATTTCCGTCATGTAAGAACTGTTGGAATATAGTTTAGAAATATGTCGACGGATTGATGAGTGACATAATTTTGTTGACACGGTTGTCTTCGTTTCAAATTTTAAATTTAAATTTAACAGTTAATAGAATCAACCTGTGATACTTGTCCCCTGGCTTCCATGTTCCCCTTGTGCACTTATATCATATCAAGAAATGTAGATCAGGGAAAACCTCCGCAGACGACAATTTCTGTCTGATCAGTGGCGTGCACATTGCGTTACTCATATAGCCATTCCCCCCCTGATAAACGTTTTTCAATCCTTTACCCAGAATACGATGTATCTGATTACTTCAGAGATACAGTGTGCAAAAAATAAAACGGTTTGTTAAGTTTTTGCCAGAGCTATGGTATATCAACTATAAGGGCACGAATATGCTTTTGCCGCCCCCCCCCTTTCCTACCCCCGTTAAATTGGTCACCCACCACGGCTCCCCTACATCCCATTTCCTCTACCCGTACTCAACATGCAACACACAAGCCTATCTGGAACCACTGTGGGTAACACATTCAAACTTATCTGCATACTACACAACACACGCAGATAGGGGTGTGTATAAGATCCTACTCGGCCTCCAATGCCCAACACAAAAGGCACTCGGGTCCGTGTGAAGACCACCTTTCCACGATAGCGTGAACTATATTGCTGCAATATATTCCACGTGAGGGTAGTCACCCCTACCACGGTACTACAATAAACCATTTTGTGGAGTCTTCGCATGAAAGACGGACCCTCATAATAAAGCTCTTTTGGCCTAATCTCCATAGACATATAAATCATATCAACATAAGAACCCCCAACCACCATCCCCTCAGTACGCCCCCAAAGCCAGATAAAGGCATTAATCTATATCCCCTGTATCTCAGACCTGATGGCACAGCACCCTGGAGATTCCCGCCTCTTCCCGTTGGCCGACTGGCTCTTCCTGACACGCCGTGTGGCCGCCATGCTTGTTTTTACCACGCCAGGGACGTGTTGCACATTGGCCAATGTATAAAAGGCTTCAGATTAACTGCAGCCATGTCTTATCGTTCTCTCCCAGCTGGAGCCATGCAGCTTCCCAGACTCATTGTGTCATTCTATTATTTGCTATCTGATATGTAGATCAGATGTTCATGTTGCTTAATAGTGGGGTTCGCAGAAACAGCATCCGTAGAATTATATGCGTACTCGTGTAGGTAGGCCTACGTTAGCGTTAGCGAAGGGAACTTTTACAGCAGCTGATGTAAACATAAGTAATCGCACTGATCATTCCACTTTGAAGATGATGCAGTGCCTTATGATATACATTATATAGTCTCTACAGACTATAATATGCCTCTCTACGTACTAAAATGGGCATCTCTAATGATAATGTAATTTCTGCTGATTGCATTGTGCATTTCTACAGCTAGCAGGTGGGAGGTGGTAGACAGCAGTCAGCAGACGGTAGACATTCAAAGTTAGACGGTAGACTGAAATGATGGCGAGCAATGATCGTACAAACGATGGAGAAATGTCGTCCACCGCTGTGTCATATAGATGTAGATTGATCACCCTGTGCCTGACTCCGGCTGGCCGTGAAATAACACGCCACACTGCTCAGTCGCTTCAGCCTTTACCGTTGAGCCCTGGCCAGTTACACCAATGACGGGACGGTAATGACCACGGAAAGGGCCCCAAATACTGCATATCGGAGACGCATAATATCCATTTCTCCCAATTGATATGCCCATCGTCGTCCCAATTTATGATTTCTTCGTCGATATCTATATAATTTGCACTGATAACCCCTACCCCTACCCCTCCCCGCCCCGCCCCATCCCACCTAACCCCTCCAACCCCTGGTGGATGGAGGCTCCAACGTGATACAGAAAGGACCGGCCTCAAGGCACGCGGGGTAATTTCACTTTCATGTCCACGTGGTTTTATGAGAGACAAGCCCGGTGGTCGTCAGCCTCGGCCAAACCCGGTCGTAACCACCGAATATGAAGTACGCGCTGGCCAGGTGTCTGACAAGATAATGTCTTCTATATATGGTATATACGACGTTATAAAGCACGCACGACTCCATTATTTCGATGAATAATAAGGATTCGCATGGTCGATAATAGGTGACTCTCGTGGTACCTGTTCTGTGTTTTCATAGATGTTGCCTTGCCTATGTCGCATCACTATATCGTGGATGCTGTCTTCCCTATGTCACATGAGTATGTGATGGATTTTGCTTTCCCTATGTCACATGGCTATATGATGGATTTTGATTTCCCTATATCACATAACTATATCCTGGATGCGGTCTTCCCCGTATCACATGGCTATATCGTGGATGTTGTCTTGGCTTCCCTATGTCACATAACTATATCATAGAAGTTGTCTTCCCAATATCAAATGACTTGAATGTCCATACGATCATTGCAAAAAGTGCAGTTTTGCTCCAGTTCTGATAATGTCCCTGTTCTGGCCGCCATTCCCGGAGCCCCAGCAAAGCACCACACCAGAAGTTGGCTTTGTCTAACTGGAGAGGATCTATGGTCTACAAGGAGAACACCATTTAGAGACTCTCCAGCGACCTGAAATCGGCTCTCTCGGCGGGCTGAAGCAGGGCCATGGTATGAATAGTTCATGAGTCCCCCCCTTGCTATGGCAAACACTCCCCTGGCAGGCAGGCAGGCAGGAGGTCCAAACTCCTCCGTCCTTAATAAATCGTTTTCTCATATTACCCAGAAACTGGCCGTTGTCGCTGGGAGCGACCGCAGCGGGTGTCGCTTTCATTGGCTTTTTGGCTCACCACGCTGGTTGTTCTGCCGGTGACTGGTCTATTTGGTTCATGGCTCCAGCATGAGTCGAACCGTGAAATAACGACCAAGCTTCCCAACGTTTATTGCCTATTAATGGTAGATGAGCGTTGTCCTGTTGAGTGACGTATTAATCCCTTAAATTCGCCGTATATGAGGAGATTAACAGCCCTGATGGCTGGAAAATAAGAAGGCATATGATTACAACCCTGGCGGTCAATTGCCTTCAGATGTCATTGCTTCTAAATCACGGCTTAAACACGGTACCGACCATTATGTGAATACTATGGGGAGGAGAGGGAGCTAAGCGTATTGTGGCAATGCTAATAAAGGTCAGGGGCGGTGTGTGCCGCTACAATATGTAGTTGTGGGACCGAACGGTGGACACTATCTCCTCTTCTCTATTCAAATTCGGCCGTCGTCGCCTGCATAATTTTGGCTATTGAAGGTGCATTTTGCTCGTGATGAAAAGATGTCATGTGCTCAGGGAGCGACAACCAATGGGGTTAGAGTGGACGGCAAAAATGGCGCCTTCAGGTCGACCTCATCGCAGCGGGGTAAAACGTCATTATTGCGAGCGTGAACTATTCATAGCGATAACGTGAATGGTGAATAGTGCAGTGACTGGCGCCGAGAGCGTGTGGGAGGCTTGATAAACCAGATACTTGATGAACCAGTCGTTAACAAGACCTCTCGTGATGCTTGCACGACATGGTGAATAATAGCGTATCCCTATGTCGCGCTCTGCCCCCCTCTCTCTCCCTCTCTGAATCTCGCTCTTTCTGTCTCCCGGTCTCCCTCCCCCTCTGTCTCGATCTCCTGCCCCCCCCCCCCCCACCCCCCGCCTCACTCTTTCCCTTTCTGTCCGTTTGTCTGTCCCGCAGCCATCGTAGAAACCGGAAACGCCCAAACAGTTGTGGTCATGTCGCGTGATCCAGGCTGGCTGGGGAGGCTACGGGCGTTGGGGAGGTCTGGCGGTTGTAGGCGAGGGTATGGGGTTGTTGGGGAGGGTAGGGGGTTAGGGAGGTCTGGGGGTTGTAGGGGAAGTGAGGTGGTTGTTGGGGAGGCTAGGAGGTTAGGGAGGTCTGGGGGTCGTAGGGGAGGGTAGGGGGTTGTTGGGGAGGGTAGGAGGTTAGGGCGGTCTGGAGATTGTTGGGGAGGTTATGTGGTTGTTGGGGAGGGTAGAAGGTTAGGGATTCCTGGGGGTTGTAGGGGAGGGTAGGGGGTTGTGGAGGTCTGGTGGTTGTTGGGGAGGCTAGGAGGTTATGGAGGTCTGGGAGTTGTACGGGATGCTAGGAGGTTGGGGAGGTCTGGGGGTTGTACGGGATGCTAGGAGGTTGGAGAGGTCTGGGGGTTGTACGAGAGGTTAGGGGGTTGTTGGGGAAGCTAAGAGGTTGGGGAGATCTGGGGGTTGTAGGGGTGGGCAGGGAGTTGTTGGGGAGGCTGGGATGTTAGGGAGGTCTGGGGTTTGTTCGGGAGGGTAGGGGGCTGTACGGGAGGTCAGGGGGTTGTTGGGGAGGCTAGAAGGTTGTGGAGGTCTGGGGGTTGTTGGGGAGGCTAGGAGGTTGGGAAGATCTGGGGGTCGTTGGGGAGGTTTAGGGGGCTGCTGGGGAGACTAGGAGGTTGGAGAGGTCTGGGGGTTGTTGGGGAGGGCAAGGAGTTGTTGTGGAGGCTAGGAGGTTGGGGTGCATGTCTTAGGGTTGTACGGGAGGTTAGGGGGTTGTTGGGGAGGCTAGGAGTTTGGGGAGGTCTGGGGTTTGTTCGGGAGGGTAGGGGGTTGAACGGGAGGTTAGGGGGTTGTTGGGGAGGCTAGGCGGTTGGGGAAGTTTGTTTGTTGGGGTGGTTTAGGGGGCCGCTGAAGAGGCTAGGAGGTTGAGGAGGTCTGGGGGTTGTAAGGGAGGTGAGGGGGTTGTTGGGGACGTTATGTGGTTGTTGGGGAGCGTAGAATGTTAGGGAGGCCTGGGGGTTGTAGGGGAGGGTAGGGGATTGTGGCGGTCTGGGGGTTGTTGGGGAGGCTAGAAGGTTATGGAGGTCTGGGGGTTGCACGGGATGCTAGGCGGTTGGGGATGTCTAGGGGTTGTACGGGAGGTTAGGGGATTGTTAGGGAAGCTAAGAGGTTGGGGAGATCTGGGGGTTGTAGGGGTGGACAGGGAGTTTTTGGGGAGGCTAGGAGGTTGGGAAGGTCTGGGGGTCGTTGGGGAGGGTTAGGGGGCTGCTGGGGAGGCTAGGGGTTGTTGGGGAGGGCAGGGAGTTGTTGTGGAGGCTAGGAGGTTGGGGAGGTCTGGGGTTGTTTGGGGAGGCTTGGAGGTTGGGGTGACGGTTCATGGAGTTCCTGTTCTGCTGGTGACACGCTGGCTCGTTCGTGACACCGGGTGGGGTGAGACCTGTAATGGAGGAGGCACCAGATAATACTACTACTACCTGGCCGGGTGTATGCCGTGCATTGATCCACCTGGGACACTCTCACTCTCCACACGCACAAATTCACGCTGGGTGGCGCCCTGGTTTATGTCACAGTCAATGGCCAATCATTCATCGGTAAATAGCGGTAGGGCGAGAGAGGAAGCAGGGACGGTGATTTGGGGTTGGGTTTGCGGTTGGGGTTAAGGTGTTCGTGGGGTTGGAGTGAGGGTGTGGAGGTGGTGGCAGGGGTTGGGAAATGCGCCGGCGGTCGGATATGTCGAATATAACATTCTGAGCAGTAATGACGTCTGAAATATGCGCGGCTCTCAAGCAATATGTATTGCCAGCACTCCGCCTCTGGGACAACATTGCGTCGATCAGACTCATATCCTTACTGGAAGAGGTGAAGGTTGTGGGCAGGGCGGGAGGGTGGTCAGATGAGAGAGAATGAGCAGGTGGTGGTGGGGGTGGAGGGTAGGGGTGTGTGCCGGACGGGGGCAGAGACCGTTGGCCTTTCATGTCGTTAGGCAGTACCATACATCACCGCCATCGGACGAGACACACTATCACTAAGTGCCCCCTCCCCCCCCCCCCCCACTCCCATCCACCATCTCCCACCTCTTCCTCCTCGTCCATTGTGGGGTTCCCGAGGCTTGTCCAATACCAGTCTCGTGTTCACCTGATCATCGTCCGCCGTGTCCCCCTTTCCGTTCCCTTTTTCTGACGCCAGCTCCACCTCCCTCGTCCATCCTGCTCGCCATTCCCTGACGCCGCCCCCCCCCCACAATCATCCCCCACCCCCTGACGCCGCCCCCCTCTCCCTCCCCACCCCCTGACACCGCCCCCCACCTGCCCTCCCTTCGGCCTTGCGGGCTTTAAGTCCCGGACTCCATAAGAAGGGGATTATAGCTTTTATAGCGCCCGCCCCGGGGAAGTCTATACTGTGGCCCAAGTGGCTCAGGGGGAGTGTCTGGCAACCCCAACTCCCTTCTCGTTTCTCCCACTTCCCCTCCCCCCTCTCCTTCTCCCTCCCCCCTCCTCCCTCCCCCCTCCCCATCCCCCACCTCTTCTCCCTCCCCCCTGCTTCCTCCCCCCTCCCCTTCCCCTTTTTCTCGTCTCCTGGTCACGACTCCGCACTTCATCATTCCTTGGCCCCGCTTTACGTCACCACATGCGGGGGACGCCATACTGTTGATCTTCACGGGCGGGGCTCTGTCCGATCTGTGCCCATCCTACTGCCATAGAACTTAGGCTAGCTGGGCCGAGAGAGCATCTGTTACCATCAAGTCCGCTATAGTCAGTATATCAGCAAGGACGGTCCGCCTTGTTTGGGACAGACAATTATGTATATAAATAGCCAGGACTATGCATTGTACTTTGGGCAATGACCAGCGCACCACGTGTCCCACCCACGTGACGCCTTCTACCGTAGTCTACCGTACATGGCCGGCCTGCAAAGCTTTTGGCACCATCGGACAGGTCGGTGACAGGTTATAAAGGTTTGACGAATAAAACCTCAAGAAGAAAAACCTGTTCCACGCGAAATCAACAGAGAATATATGATTACTATTCAGGCCTACCCTCCGCCCACCACCCACCCAAATAGAACGCCCATGAATCCAAAGATAAAAAAAAAACAAGTAGATCTCAGTACAGAATCCTCAATCCCGAAGTAAGTCGACAATGGGGAGATCTTTTCCGATCGCGCGCTTGGCATCTCTTTGCGGAGGCTCGTCGGGGTTAACATTGAAGGAAACCTTGATCTCTCATTAGGACGTCATTGAGGTGGACCGGATCTCAAAGGATAAGAAAGGCAGTGGGATGAAAGCGGTGGATGAGTGGCTCTCGGCGTGTTACCCGCAGTCTGGGTGGTACACGGTCTACGTAACGTCTAAGTGGCGTCCCCAAGCACATCCGGCGCCGGCTGGTATGGACCGGGGGGTGGGGGTGGGGAGGGGGGCATAGCTTGGCGGGAGGGTGCCGCGAAGGAAGATTTTTAACAAGTGGTTTGCAATTGAGGAGTACGATGTGTCATGGGTGGGAGTGGAGGTTGGTGGGATAGTGGAAGGTGCAGTGGGGGGGGGGGGGGGGCGGTGCGGGGAAGGGGGGCGGTGTGGGTTGCGATTGCGGGAATGGGTTTGCGGGGAGGAGGTTTGGCGGTGATCATGTTCAGGAAAGCCATGCCACAGCAATCCATTTCCAAGCAAGATCACAGCAATCCGTTTCCAAGCAATGTCACAGCAATCCATTTCCAAGCAATGGTGCAGCAATCTATTTCAAAGCCATGATGCAGCAATTCATTTTTAAGCAAGGCCACAGCAATCCATTTTTAAGCAAGGTCACAGCAATCCATGTCCAAGCAATGGTGCAGCAATCTATTTCAAAGCCATGATGCAACAATTCATTTTTAAGCAAGGCCACAGCAATCCATTTTCAAGCAATGGTGCAGCAATCTATTTCAAAGCCATGGTGCAGCAATTCATTTTTAAGCAAGGCCACAGCAATCCATTTTCAAGCAATGGTGCAGCAATCTATTTCAAAGCCATGGTGCAGCAATTCATTTTTAAGCAAGGCCACAGCAATCCATTTTAAGCAAGGCCACAGCAATCCATTTCCAAGCCATGGTGCAGCAATCTATTTCAAAGCCATGATGCAGCAATTCATTTTTAAGCAAGGCCACAGCAATCCATTTCCAAGCAATGGTGCAGCAATTCATTTTTAAGCGAGGCCACAGCAATTCATTTCCAAGCAATGGCATAGCGAACCATTTTTCTAAAGCAAATGCCAAAGCAAATTAATGGAATAGGAATCAATATCGCGACATGATCAGCAAAACAATGGTAAATGGTATTCGCTAAAACTCAGCGGTTAACAAATCCATCGAACAGCGATCGATTAGCCAAGCCATTGATCAGCGAGTGGGCAGGCAGCACAGCGAAGTGGCTGAAATGGACCTGTGGGTTTAGCGGCGACGAAGTAGGCATTACCTCTAACGAGAAGTGATGAGTCCCTGGTGTGCTTAAATAATGAGATGTTAATAATGACTATTTCAGGCCTCTCGTCGAAAGCGGAATGGACGAAGCTATATCTACGGCGTTGCGGCCGATGACGTACGTGTGTCACCCAGATCGGTGTGCATGCCTTTGTCATATGGGTAGTTGGGTATTTATCGCTGGATGGGGAGGGGGATTTGTGTGACAACAGAAGAGATGCCGATCTCTTGTTTGCACTGTTGATTCAATAATAAGTGTCAGTCTATAGTGTTGCCACGGCGGCCATGACAGTCGCAACGTGTCTCACGTTGGCATGACATCCGAAATTTATCATGGAGGGGGGGGGGGGGGGGTACCCCACCCCCTATAATCACGAATCCCCAAGAATGAGAGAGAGCAATACTGAATCTCCGCGATGAGGTCTGCTCAAGACCGGGCGCGAAAAAAACAATTTAAAAGCGATATCGCAAATATCGAGGAACTCACAGACTGCTATAACGGATCGCGGTAAATAGGGAAAGGGTCTTCGCGTTGAACCAAAAATTGTACGGATAACGATCCCCAAAAATTGCCAACAGCTAATCGCGAATCTCTTAAGAATACCTGGATGTGATCGCGGAGATCGAAAAAGGTATTCCCTCCCCTCTATCATGGGGTCGGACTTCTACACCCCCTCGACTAACCCCTCCTTTCACTCCTTACCGCTAATCGCCGCAATGCTTTTTTGTCTTTACGAGGAGAACGTTGATATCTGGAATGGGATAAAATGGATATTTCCTTCTTGGATCTCGCACCCCCAACCCCCTCCGCCATATCAAATTTATGTATCAAAATATACACAGGTCTTTTTTTAGTTACGCAGCAAATTATTTTTAATGAAATAGGGCCTCAATTTCGAAATTGAAAATACACCACGCTAGTTATACAAATGTATCATCTAAGAGTGCAATAACTTAGTCTAGTAGATTAGATTTACTCGTATAAACTAACCCTAATTTGCCTAACCGAGATGCATCATTTTCTGAGTAACTGCTACAAGATATCGCCTTACATTTACCCCGCTGCCACCCGCCATGGGCAAGAGACTGATCTACTTATGTTACACTCTCTGCATTCGCCACCGTGCGGGGAGCTTGCTTATGTTAGTCGTGCATGCACAACATGATGACAAACCTCTATGAAAGCAGGGAGAGGCATGCATGTGGATGTGTGTGTAGGGTAGGGGGGGGGGGTACAGGGGGTACAGTGGGTCACATATCAACATACTTCGGGTTGATTGAGACGGAATAACGCTCGGGTTCCGCCAGCACCCGTCCTCGTCCATTCTTCATCCCTCTCATGGCCTCGTATCAACTAACCCTAATTTGCCTAACCGAGTTTCATCATTTTCTGAGTGACTGCCACAAGAATATCGCCTCCAGCTGTAAGTAAATACATATAAATCTATAAATGGATACTCCCGTTACAGACCACGCATAATAACGCTCTGTTTATTGGGTCTGCACGGGTAGGCCTAGCCCCCGTTCTGTAGCTGTAGGACATGCAAACATCTGTCCGACAGCCACAGACGTGGGGCAAGGGTAGGCCAACAAATGCGGTATCTGTATCTACCGTCAGTAAATAGACGTAATTCCGACCGGTCTTTTCTCGGCCTTTTTGCAGGCTCAAGTAGGCGCTGTTTGTCCCTTTATCAGGTCGCCATATCTTCCTGTTAACATTCCATTAGCGGTGATATCAGGTTGTTGCGAGCGGAACGGGGGTAGGTGGGGAGGGGGCGGGGGGTGTCAGTGTCGCCTCGATTGGCAATGAACGACATCATGCACCCCGATGGAGACCGCAGCGTGGGGCCCCTCCCCGGGGGTGGGGAGGGGGCTGGGGGTGGGGGTATAGAGAGAGAACGTTGGTGTCGGGGCGACAGGGGGATAAGTGGGTATAGAGGTAGAGGGCGAGGGAAAGGGGGTGGGGCATCGTTCGGCAGGCACACTGGCATCGACTGGAGACTTTATTGATTCTGCAGCCACCCTGGGGTGAGACGGGATGGGAGCGGGCGGGTTGGGGTGGGTAGGGGTACACACCGCCCATCAGACCCGTTAGTTGACTGCCCCGGGGTCGGACTTCTACACCCCCTCAACAACGCCCTCCCTACAACCATTACCGCTCACCCCAACAGCCACCCAGCCAGACCATCGGCCTGTCTCTGTGGTCTCTACCACCCCCCACCAACCACAGTCCACCCCACCCCACGCCATCTTGCTGCGGAGGCTGAAGCTGCGTGTCGCCTGCAAGCGACGGCCCAGCGTCTCGTATACCCTGGGCAGTAGTAATAGTATGAACAGGGCGCGGCACTGTGCCCCCCCCCCCCCTCCCCAACCCGCCTCCGTCCCTCCCTCCCTCTCATCGTCTGTGCCAGGCCACGCCAGGTTATGCCGGGACATGGCTATCTGGGCTGGACTCGCTGATGTGGCCAGCAATGTTCCTGCGGCTGCTGCTGCGGCTGTCGCCATCGAGGCGTGGTGGACGCAGTGCTAACCATGCATGCACTGCATTGTCATCGCCACCACTTTAAACAAACAAGCCTACCCCCCCCCTCCCCCACCCTCCCCCGGCTCGCCCCACGTCTCTCACACACCTCCCGTCCATGTGTGTGTGTGTGAGTGGGGTGGGGGGTGAGACTTCCCTAGCGCACCTCCTTCTATCCACAACGATGATTTTGGCGCCCCGGGACACACACCATCATGGTATTCACATAGATGCCGTCCACCCAGGTCTCTTACGGATCAATTTACATTAACCCCAGAGTACCTTCTCCAGAAATTTGTTTAAACCAAGGTATCCGTTTTGTTTCTTCAAAATGTGACATATTTCTAGGGCTACTTTATTTGCATACTATTAGTCTGTACCGTGCGTGATTTCATCCTATATTGGTTTAGATATATACCCAGTTTCGAAAAAAAGGGCTGAGCAACACGCCCCTTGCCCATATGTAACGCATAGTCCAGCCAGTGCTCTTAAAACCCATTAAGTACAGTCATAACGTATCCACAAGAGAATGCATGTCGGAGACGTTATGATGTTCGCCAGATTTCTCCAGACACCGGTCGGAGGGGGGTGGGGTGTGTGTGGGGTAGCGCTTTTTTTATCTGCATATATATACAGCTATAATCTTATTACGACATAAATCGTGTGCGGGAAGCGTCTGGTCGCGGAGGGGAAAGCTCCACTCTCCCTTCCTTTTCCTATTGGCGCGATATGACCAGAAGTGGTTAAAGCGTCCTGGATAACCAACCATCTTGGCGCCAATTTAGCTGCATGAACTTAAAGTGACCTTCAAACACTATGTATGGTCACTTATCTACTAATAACAGCCATTTCTCGAGGCTATTTACATATATCCTAACTTTACTATTTAGAATCCTTTCCCTCCCCCCAGCAGACACATTTAAATCACGCAAGATGCGCCAGAATGTGTATCTCTATGTGGCAAGAGGATCTGCACTACGTCACCACAATTCGGTCATCCCTGTCGGGTTTTGCCGTTTACCTTAATGATATGACAACGAATGTATTTTAAAGAAATATAAAAATACCAGCAATATCCTTGCCTGCTCAGCATCTCTAAAAGCGTGCCATCAACCAGTGAACTACACGTACATCTGTGCCCCCCCCCCCTCTCCCAACACCCGGCCCCTGCATAAGCTAGGGCGTGTGTGGGTGGTGGTAGCCCCAGGAGTTTAACGAAGTGAGTTTTCAGACTGCACCGCAGCGTCTGAATTGTTGCGTGAGCGAAGGGTGTCGATATGATCCCACCAATCAATCGTGCGATCTCTTCGATTTCCTATCAGTATATCATATATAATATATAGCATTATATGTATATATTAATATATATAGATCTATATAACGTATATCACATTAACACGCAATGATCATATATATATATATAATTCTTTACGCACTTTTTACACTTTTGGCGCAAAAGCCAAAAGGCTACATTTCTAAATAATGAATTCTTTAGCTTCTATAAATTGTAAACAGAATTACTGCAGAGGGTCTATATAATAAATATTAAGCCAGATGGTTTATATAACAAAATAACGCAAGATAGATTTGGGAACGCAATATTTGTAATATCTGAATGACAAATTGCCCCCGATATTTCAGCAGCACTTGCGAGACAGGTGCTGTCAATGATTTTTGGCAATTATTTGTCAGTAATGGCAAAATAGTTTTTCAGCTCAAAGTAAAGTTATCAAATTTAATAACTTAAAAAACGATTAGGTCAATTACACTTTTTCCCACCAGCCGTCAATTCACGGTTACTCCATCAAATGAACGCACTTATGGTTATTTTATATGCATAGGGCTGACAAATATACTGAATAGAATAAAATAATATTAATTGGTTTCAGGAGTTTGTTCATTCGCACCCCGCACCGTCCCGCTCCGCCCCCCCCCCCCCAACGCCCCCGCCGTCCATGCGCACAGCTAAGTTAACATTAAAAAGGAATCCTCGCTCAAAAAGGGACCCGCCAGTGCCTACAACGGAAGCCTCCAGTATATATTCTATAATAACATAATCCATATGACGATTGCAACATTTCTTGAAAGTATAACGAAATAAAGCAGAATGTGACATGATACAGCTGCCGGTGGAGAGTAGGATACAACTGTAAAGTCTTTATTAAATTTTGGACACATATCTTCATAAATGTAACTTCTTCCTTATATTCCCATGCAGGCTTATCGCACACGCTACTAATATGCGCTTATACACGATTTCCTAAACTACTGCGCCATCTATCGGCAGCGGGAAACACCTCGGTCGCGGGTCGAGACCCAAAACCTGGAGCGCGCGAGTGACGCCGTTTAAGTGCTGACGCCCACTGGACGCGTTCGCGGCGCGGTGACGGGACTGACGCGGCGACGGAACCGAGGCGGCGCGGTTCGGTCGGGGTGGCTATAGCCCACTGCACGCGGTGGTCGCGCGGTGAGTGACCGTATAGCAGCTGTCTGGATTAACGGCTATTTTTAGATATTGGCGGTATTTTGAAACAAATGAAAGCAAGATTCTTCTGATGAGGACGCACTCATTCTGTTAGCAACGTGAAGACGTCGCATAAGGAAGAGGTATTGGATTAATCGCACTCTTCAAGGAAGACTGGCGCTGGGAGAATGCCACAGGCTCATACAAGAGCAAAAAAATTGCAAAAACAATGAGAGGTTTCGGACCTAAATTTACTTCAGATTGACGCCAGTGCAGTTTCAGGAGTTGCTGGATCTGGTATCATGTCTCCACCAACTTTCGCGCGTCTTTGTGTCAGAAACAAAGGCTTTTGTCGCCAGGTTGGAGAGTGTGCATGAATTTCATTCTTTTTTCTGATTGGCTGAAATGTCGACGGCGCGCCGACCGACGACCGAAAAATAGAACATGTCCTATCTCACCGCGGAGCCTCGACGGTACCGCGACGGCACCGCGCCTGTGCCGTTCCGCTGACGCGTGCAGTGGGCGTTAATATTAAAAAAAACGTCCAATGAGCGTTAGCACTAACACGCACGCGGGGCGGATTTCCTCAAAGATAGTAGACCCCTCGTACACAATGCCATTGTTTTCTATTAGTGATGATTGATTTATGTACATAATTTTACCACTTTGAGCAAGATAAACGTCTACGGTATGCAGATACATAATTCAAGATGGACTCAACCGGCTTTCTTCGGCTGTTATCATGAGTTTAAATCGTCGTGTGGTTTGTGAGCGGACTGCAGGTTTTGTTGTTTTCCTGAAGAGCGTGCGGGGAGGGACCATTTTTTTTCACTACTGAACTTTTTGAACCGACTTTTCGCGTCACGGGCGGAGGGATGTGGGAGGGCCAGTTTTCAGTAGGGCAGGTTTGCCAGAATCCTTAAGGTCCCAGCCCCTGTACTTCTTTAATGTCATTGGGGGGAATGTAACATGGCAGCGACCATCGAATCTGTTGACGGCTACCACACTGAGTGCAATCTTTGACTTGTAGCTAACATCAATGCTGCGCGATCACCTAGTATACGGCAACTGTAAAAATCTTTTAAAAATGTCTGAATCGTAACTATGTACAAAATGGAGGAATTATATATGCCAAAAGTTAAAAAGCAGCGATGTCTGCCAGCTAGAGACTGGGGCACCATCTATATATTTCTGTCAGTCCTGTGGTAGCCTGCAAATCAAAATGTGTACACATGTATTGAAAACATATGACAGATGCATAAACACAAAGAAATGCAGAGCCTACCTACACACAACAACTACTGAATGAAATCAGCGGCCACCAGTTGATAGAGATGCAGGCCTATTGCCGAATCTCCAGCTTCGTGGTCACTGAATAAATAACTAAGCGCTCCCTGCGCCAGCCAGTGGAAGCGTCAGCTACTGCTACAGTGTCCACAACGCCATGGGCGCCATGTACAATGTAAACAAACTTCACTGGGCGATTCTAATTCAACTTTGTTGAGATACGTAAACGAGAATCAAGAAAAGTATCTATCAAAGTACCTACATAAATGATCCATCTAAGTGTCTTTGAAAATGAAATGTTGTTAGCGTGAATAATTTAAGAAGGAAATGGAAATTACAAGGATACTTCCAGGCATATGGCGGACATTTTCAAAGACGGTCATTTTTTCTTCAAGACCGCACATTGTATGGTACTAATGACTCATTCATTTCGTGGGATCAAAAGACAAAAGTATATGTATTACATTCTCTGATGATTTGTCTTAGTCCTGATCCATTTTTCACGAACAAAAAGACTGGTTGTCCTACGAATCGAATAAGTTTAGTACGGAGAAGTTTTAAGGGCTCATACGGCTCAAGGCTGTGCGGCGCTCGTTCCTCTAATCCCGACCCGCAACCGACGCGCCAGACGCGTTTGGCGGCACTGCGCATGCTCGTAGGAAATCGTCTATTGTTGGTATCCGGTCGTCTGCGAAAGACGATGGATTTGCAGCTTTTGTTTGGTCTAAGTAGTAAGATTTGTTTCGCGGCATTTGCGCTTATGACTAAATAATCTGTGACCAACACAGCTTACCGCAGTCGTCGCACCGATGACTTGCCGATAGGTCACGGGTTATACTCACTGGACGCCTAGATTGGCGTTTCAAATCCAGTTTCTCAAACCAGAGCCCGTCGTGGTGGGCCATTCCCTCTCGCACGAGACAAAACCATCCCCTCTTTTTGGTTTCTATGGGCTACGAATACATCACACTACAGCCTGTTGCCATGACTGGATGACTCACATAGATAGGTTGTTCTGAATCAGCCACCCGTGAATGCAAGTGAGATGCAATGCTCAACACATTAAATGATATAGGGGCGGGGGGGGGGGTCTCAGACCAATTACGGAAAGTATTCACATGAGGGTGGATCCACATTAGACACTCATACATATATATACATTACCATGAACGATATCGAAAATATCCACTGAACCCGTTGCTGCTCTTTAAAGATTTTGACATTCGTTTAGGCTGGTGACATTTTAACTTCAATGAAGCCATTATTTCTGTCAATACCGCCATATCGAGGCTCTTTTAAACCCTCGGCTGATGCGCGCGCAGTCAGTGCTTGGAGTGCATAGGCCCAAAAGATCAATCGGAGGACTGGGGCGTGAAAGGTGCAAAACCTGAACTGCTCGTCCAAAAAATATAGCAATCATGAGATCGATATTGGATGGCCGGTGAGTCGGGGAAGATGTTTGTGGTTGGTGAACACGTTTGCACTTAGATATGTGTATGGTAAGTATAGAACATGCCAGGTCGATGCTTACGTTGGATGTGTAGCAGTACCTTGGCTTAACACTCTTGTTACTCATTGTGCGCTACCGTCTCACCCACCGCTGTCGCTAATGGCAGGCGGTTAAAAAACACGACCGGAAGTCGAAGGAACAAGCGTTACGTCACGCATGCACAACGCTGTGATGATACATCGCCACGGGAGTTACCTCAGTCTGCTGCTATTTGCATATCCCCAGAAATTGTACACACCGAGTCGCCCTGTCACTGGATAGGTGAACTGTTTCGGTTACTCGTTCGAGGCGGATGGACGTCTGGTCAAACCGGTCCAGTCTAACGGTGATATTTACCGACGACAACAAATCGAAACCGAACTTGACTTCCAGGGTTTTTGACACCGATATCATGTCGCACCAAATCCGTGTGGAGGATCCAGACAGGGAACTTTGACCTCTGACAGGTGAAGCCAACCGATCCAGAGACTTTCATATGGGTGCAACGCGCTTATTACGTGATGCGTGACGCATGACGCGTGACGCGTTTCAACCCCCAAGTGACTGATTTTGAGACGTTTATTAATTAAGTCTTCCCCGATTTGAAATAAGGGTTTATACCCCCTCGTGGCACCTTGATCATGTTGGTGTTTTGTTGCGGGAAGTCCCACTTCTTCAAGATCCACGCCAATGACTTGCGCACGGCCATTTTAACGATATTCATCCTCGGCGTCTATCTGATAGGGGGCGCCGTCATCTTCTCGGCCATAGAATTTCCGGTCCAAATAAGGTACCACGAGAATATGGCAATGACGAAGTACCACTTTCTGCAGCAGCACGCATGTCTCCCAGGTATGAGCTCATTATCAATGGCTTGGTATGTGGTGGTGGTACTTAGGATATGGGTGGCACAACGAAAGATAACAAGCAGCAAGGCGGATACCTTATAAGAGTTTCTACCCGTATGGCTCATGCTGTGACATGCGTCATACGGCATAATATTATTATTGTACTTAACGGGTTAAAGCTGTGGCAAAAATATGGTTTATACCACAGCTTTAGCCTGTGGTCTGTATGTTATATGTCCAAGAAAACTACGCCTATATAGCTGTCAACACCAGGCTACATGAGTGAACTAAAACAAAAACCCATCTGCGGGAACATGACTTATCGTCAGTTAACTATGACATAGCTCACCAGAGGGCGGTACATTTCCTGGGTCTGCTGAGGACCGAAAAATTCACCAAGGCCTTGTAAAGTGTGTAAATAGAGCATAGATTGTCGACGCAGGAAAGTGAATTTATAGCTGTCGTTGATTCAACTTAATGTTCTCCGGTTGTTTTCTCATTGACTGTTGGATACCGGACCATTGAAGTTACTTATTTCTCAGGCTTGCCAATTTCACGAACATAGTTTAGCCGGCCACGGGGCTTAGTCGGCTAAAATCGCCCATCATTTACATGGTAACTTTAGTCGACTAAGCCCCATAGTCGGCTAAACTGCGTTCGTGAAATCCGCCGTGATGGTGTATTTTGTGAAATATGCCTGGCGCATCCACCCCGATGGATAATGACCATGGAACCAATGATCATGCAACCACGAGTATACAGCGTAAGAATGACAGCGAGGGATCAATTATTTTACTGGGCAATAAATGGTCCACCGCCCCCTCGCCACACTTATATACTGTTGTCGCATTGCCACTTTGGCGAAACCCCGCGTCCGTCCCAGAGATTAAGATGGGGTGGCCTATTGCATCGAGTGTCAGCATCATGGTTACATTACTCAGGGGTAGGACGCGGGGGGTTCACGTGTGTTGTTGTCGATGCAGACTTCTTTATTTGTCAATTCTGACCGAAGGCAGCGGACAAATGACTGCTCCCCATTTTTGTCGAGACTTGTTGCAAGCTTTGAAGTTTCGAAGAGTCAGGGACAGACGACAATTTTACAACATTAGTAACATGTATATATTTGCTATATATTGATTGATGTGAATCAAGGTGAATGAGAAATGGACAATGACATTTCAATAAAGGTCGTATTTTCTGCGTGGATGGTGAGTGGTATACACTTTTTACAGTGTATGTACTTCCCATCGTGTCCCATCTAGTTAGTCGGACATGTTAGTAAATTTCATAATCTATATTGGATTATGAGTAAATGATACTTTACTACGCTAGTGGATATGTGAATGAAGAATTGGCAGAGCGTAAACCCGAGAAATAATTTTACAAACAAGTGAAGAGTAATATGTTCCCTAACACAATATTATCCTACGCCTAAAGCAGATGATCAGTGGTTGCAATTCTGTTTCCAATAATTGTATCATTGTATTAAAACTTACCCTAATTTTGATAACACATGACAATATCTGCTTTGGTCACCTGGGAGCTTAACGGCACGTGGATCGGTGGTTTGAACCTTGCTGTGGCCATGTCTGTGTGTTCGCAAAATAAAGATCCCATGTCTTCCTTCGTAAAGAGTATGGGGTTACACCCCCCCCCCCGGGGACATGGCTCCACTCCCCCGCTCTTCTCCCATTAACGCGATATGACCAAACGTGGTTAAAGTCTCCTGAATAGCCAACCAACGATGACGATATCAAGCATAGCCACTACATGTATATATATATAACTTTATATAGCAACAGCGATACATGATATGTACATGTAGACTTGTATGTTAACAATGCAGTAGAATGACTGCAACTCTAGGCCTTCGTTGTGCTTCACACACATACATACCTATGTATCTCTTACTGATTATACCACTCAACGTTGACTGTAACCTGAAGAGGGCGACACCGGCGTTATCATTGCCCTGTGCTCATTAGACTTCTAGTTTCTATCGTTTATGTGCACTTTTCACTGGCGGTACATTTCATCAACGGTCACTACTACCACCCTTGGGACTAACGACTAAAATAAACAGCGTCAACTTACAGCAATATCTAGGGCGGAGAATACATTATAATTCCTCTGTAACACAGTGCTTAGGTGTGTAGTTACATTGATGCATATCAGGTTTACAAGGCGTTTTTTAACCGCTGATTAACAAATTGATTTACCATTTGGTTAACCAAGTAATTAACCAAGTGATTAATCAAGCGATGAAGTAAGCGATTAGGCAAGTGATTAACTCGGTGTCTAACTCATTGAATAAGCGGTTCATTATCAACTAGTTTTACAATTATTGTTAGGTAGTTCGCATGACGGGGATGAGGGTGTCGGGGGAGGGAGGGGGGGGGGAGGGGTCGCAGGGGGCGCTGCTGGCCACCGAACATATGGTTGCGCATCAATTCCAAATGAGCTGCCCCCTCCCCATAACATGGCCTAAAGTATCATTGGACCTCGCCACACCACCCCTTCATAAAAAAAACGAAAAAGAAGATGACTATTATCCACAGGCTGATGAGTATTGACAGAAGTAGCTTTTACTCAAACTAAGAAATGAAACGCGGTCCGTGGCGTTGATTATGATGGCTTTTTTTTGTAGCTCCTGGCGGATATTCCGATTCGAAAATGCCGTGAGTCAATCTGCCATAGATTCGTCATTGACGGCCGAGCTATAGGGGGTGGGGCCCCTCGTTCAAGCGACGTAGTGCGTTACTTGTCGCAAATCTGATCACACGCGTTGGGTTGGATGGATCCCCTGTAGGCCTATCTTTGTCTCAAAAATAACAGTTCTAGCTTGTGGAATGTATTGAAATTCATTTGTCTCCATAGGTTCCAATGTTTTCGACTATATACCGAAAAGTAACGGGGTTATGTAACCAATTACCCGGTCGAAGGCTAAGCTCAGTATTATCAATCGAATTACAGATCGCCCTTTCACCGTTGGGCTAATTTTGTAACTTCCTGTGACGTCATTTTCTGCTCCAGTTGCGTACCTTTGGCACAGTCTGTGCAAAGTACCAGCATTTACCAATGAGTTTCTCTGGGATGAGCGATTGGCGGCTTAACGTGACAAGTCCCACAGGGAATGCCCACCACTCGGTCTCAAGTTTCTCATGGAATCTGCGCCTGCACCTCATACCTCACCTCACCATAAGTTAAATAAATAATGCCCCCACTTTCGTAAATTGCTGGACCCGCTACTGTTACGGTACCATGTGACGCCGCGCCCACATTTGTAGTATTTTTGTCTGATTTTAACGATTTTCTTCAGGAACCTAAAGTTGCGCCATCGTCACGAAAAAAAAATCATCAGAAACTTAGCAAAACGTATTCCCATTGATATTTTTATGAGCAATTAGAAACCCATAGCGATGGCTTTTCTCAAACAAATGTGATATCAGTTTGATTAAAAACGAGTATGACGCATCAAAAAGAGTTCCTAAAATGGGCGTCTCAAATGGTACACCCACTTAAAGCAAGTCTGACGTATCTGACTCCAATATTAACGGATCTTTGGCCTACATATGTCACTAACGAACTTCACCGCGCTATTTTAGATATCTCGCCGTTCGTAAAATATGACAACCGTTCCCGTTGAATTGCGACCGAGATGCCCGCTACTTTGATCTCCGAATTTCAGCCCACGAACAACATGTACCATAAATAGAATATATGCAATCTTATATTGCTCGTTAGTTTACCTGTTTACATGTACCGTCTGTCTTGTTGCGCAACAGTTCGCTCCAGCGACCTTAGGTTGAGTGATAATGTCCTTTTCGGTATTCAGTGTAATCTCGACCGCGGCGCGCCAGGACGTCCGCGCCGGAGAAAATAGTCCGCGCAATTTTATGTTGAAACGGTTGTATTATAGTCGCCCCGAAATAAAAAAAAATATGCATGATAGATATAAGATAAAAATAAAAATAAAATAAAAATATATAAGATGGCGCATGTAATTCAGTACATTACTTCAACTTATATCGCCAGTAGGGTCAGAAGGGTCAATACGGAACAGAGCCATATACAAGGGTGTAACGCCTCTTTGCAAAAGATTATTCTGCATAGCCATACATAGACTTTCACCCATGTAGGGGAGCGAACATATTAAACTCTGACAGTACACATCGATCCACAACATGGCTATCCGTGAGCCAGATTGGGGGGGGGGGGGCGGTGGGCGGAGGGGTAGCTGCTTTAAAAAACAAGACCAGCATATTGTTTCAATTATATGATGTCTGGGAAGGGACTTAAAGTTCAACCTGTCAAAATGTCAATCGTTGGAAGTAATATATCATTCTGCGCATGCGTCACACATGCTACCATTGTGATGCTTATCCCGAGTAGCCACCAATCATGAGTGAGTGAAGGAGTAAAATGTCAGAGTTGTATCATAGATCAAAAGAAAATAAGTAGGATGAGCGGATCTTATGTGTCATATGCGCCTGGAACTTGCCTAACATTGCTTTAAATGTAGGCTTTATATCGAAGTATCTTGCTTTGTAGTTTGAAGGCATGTAAGTGGCCGGCTAATGTTATAAAAAAAGGTTGAAGATAATCCATTCGTAACTAGGCTTACGCATATATAAGATATATATATATACTTGAGAGGATCTGGTATCCTAAAGGAGGGAATGGGAAAGTCTCGTGTGAGAAGGAATGGCCCACTACGACGGTCTTTGGTGCCCAGTGAGTAATAACCAAGATCTAACGACACGTCGTCACTGCGACGGAAAGTTCTGTCGGTCACAGATAGGCTTAATCAGTCATAAGCGCAAATGCCGCGAAGCAAATCATGTGACTTAAACCAAAACAAAGCTGAATATTCCATCGTAACGTTATTTGGCAGACGGGCGCCTGCCGATCACGGCACGACTTGACTTTCTTGCTGACCAATATATGAACGGTTCGGTCAACTCGCTATTCCAATCTAGTTCCTTACCATCTTGGGTACATCCAATATGGCTCCGAAAACCCCTGTACAAACCGGACAGGTCACGAATTAATATAAGGTAGTATTATGGTGGAATCAATAACGTATAATGCAACGGCTTTTATAATCAGTCCAATAAGGAGCGGCTCCGTTTTCACTGTCCCTTTTCCGCATTATAACAGATTTGTGTTTCCCAATTCGCTCTGTATCGTTTTGCTATTTGTGCCATTGTTGTCGTACAAAACCGCTCTACGGACACTCCTGTGGGCTCTAGGGATGACACCAGAACGTTCTCAGCCGTCCTCTACAAGTGTTGGTTTGCATATCAGTTCTATGGGGGTAACTTTATGAACATTTTTGGTTCTGAGTCTCCGAACCGTAATAATATCCAACGCTTGGTTTGGATTTTGGCTTGAATTAAGTCGAGGTCTTTGCCTGCTGAGTGGCCAGGGGCGAGGTGCGTATTTAAATATAACTGTAATTATATCTCTCAATTTAATTTCCATCTGTTCGCGCCGTCGTAACAGCCCACTGGTGCCCTTTGCTGCTGGTTTAGCCGCCTATTTTCCCCTTAAATAAACTCAACTAAAACAGTTTGCTATTGTTTCATTTAGTTTCCGATAGGCCCGAGGGGACCGTTATGATATTGGATTTTTGAACCATCATCGATTGCATCTTTTTACGTATGATTTGTGAAGTTTCAAGATAAAATAAAATAGGATTGTTGACCTTTTCGCGTGACGAAATTGTGACAACATCATTACCCCGGAAAGTGATATATATCGATCTAAATATATTATGACCTGCATCAATCATGTGGAGGATCAGGCCGTGTGGATCATTTTATGGCAGTGCCACTTCAATATTGACGTGCTGCAAAAAACTCGTGGAAAATTACTTCATCAGCGAAGTCGAATGTGGGGAGCATATAACTATGGAACTTAGCCAGCATTTTTAAAATGCGGGTCTATGGAATGTAACGTGGGGTGGTGAGCGGGGGCTGCCGACCCGCCAGATCCACCCCCACCTGGATGGTGTGCTTATCATGATGAGATACGAGCGATGTTTGCCTACCTGGTTCGAGAGCGTCGTCCACCAGTCGCTCCAATCGCAATAGGGCTGTACAGTCACTTCGGGATCTTATCGAGACCCCATGAGAAAGGGATACCTATGCTCCACGTCAATGCCTAGCATCAACGGCCTGTACGTGCTGCCTACCTTCCGGTTGTTTGCCTTCAGTCGCCTCACACACCAGATCGGCTAAAGCTGTCCTTGGATGCACAAATAACCACTGAAGTTATGTGCATATACGAATTATAACCATCCGAGTAGATTTATGTAATGTATGAGCGGTTAGGCAGAATGCGGTTGTCTCATGAGTGACTGTCAGTGTCAGGCGATCTAACGTGCTGCTCGGGGTTTTCCATGTCATATGACGTAATAATCATCATGACGCGCGTGACTGCGCGTGATATTTATGGTTACGTAACAACGCTCCTTGTATGGACTGAGCAGGTGAGGACAATGGTGCTCCGTTTGTCGTAGAACTGCAAACATCGATGATTTGGCTCAAAATACAACGCTTCCAACAGTCTCACCGAACGGATTACATGCATTATGGAGAGATAAATGTATTATCTTTAATTATATTATGATTTTATAGTTAGCCATGCCTGGACCAAAGCAAACAAAAAATAGTTTCACACCCACTCAATTCTTCACTGGTAATGAATGTAATTGAAGATATATTCCCAGTTAAAGTTGCATGTGGAATTCTTTCCCGCCAAAACTAAGCCTAGGCGAAATTTATATCAAAATTTGCAGAAAACTCGATTGTTTCATTCTATAAATTCAGAAACCTGATAAACATCGCCGTTTCGGCTATGGTGTGGCAAACGTGTCTATCCCGGGACACCACAGAACTCGGTCGCGGCACTGCTACTTATACCAAAGCATCGCGAAGCACACAAACTGATGACGTTTACCACTAAAATGAAAACTTGTGGTAAATTGATATCACGGACAAGGCTAAGAGACACTATTTGGCAGTCTGGTATGGGTGGAGTATAGATAAAAGAAATCTTGAATGATTCAAGGACTGATTCTTATATGTATTTTGACCTCATTAGTTTTGGCGGGAAAGAGCTCGACATGCAACTTTAAGCATCAGGTAATCACTATTTAGCATTTACTGGGCTACTGGTATGGTACCAGACGAATTCATTCGATTTGGATTAATTAGAGGCCACATTTCTTTCGAACTATGTTTTTGAGTTCGATCGAGGTCAAAGACGTGAAGCGCTTTAAACTTTGACCCCGTGTTACCCTTTAAAACTGTTGTGACCCCAGCACCGTTGAGGTCAACCGTGATGTTGGCGGTTGCGTGGGGCAGAGGTGACAGACCTGCTGTCAGAGTGCGGTAAACCGTTACGGGCGCTCCAACACGCTGTGAAACCCAGTAGCGAGCAGCCGGCCAGATCGGAAAATGTGTTTAGGTCGTGACCCTAAGGGGCGCCACTGTATAGCTGTATCTGCATAACCGATAAAGTGTCGGTTCCTGTGATTGCCTGCCTCCATTGCTTTTTTGCCAAGCTATAGGTCTACGTCACCATTCAGGCATTACATTAACATAGGGAATTATCTAAATGGTCTGCGTCAGTGATAAGGTTTGATGGAGACACGTCACGGTCAACGGTTCATTGTTGTTCGCTGTGGTTATTCAAATGACTCAAATGAAGTGACTTTGCGCTCATGTTGTCCGTACAGTGATTGGTCAGGTGTGAAGTAAGGTCTGGCAAGATCTATACTATCGGTCTCAACCTTGTTTCTGTGGATTGACTTCATAAGTTGTCTCTATTACGATACGATACTTATCTTTAGTGGAGACCTTGTTGGTTGATAGTTCATGTGCAAAATGGTATATGCCGTGTCTATTGCTACCACCTCTACCGCTCTCCACACTCACCTCTACCTCTACCAACGTCCACGTCTACCGCTCCCACATCTACCGTTTGCCACGTTCACCTCTACCTCTACCAACGTCCACTTCTACCGCTCTCCATGTGGACCTCTACCTCTACCTCTACGAACGTCCACATCTACCACTCTTCACGTCCACCTCTACCTCTCCCTCTACCAATGTCCACATCTACCGCTCTCTACACCAACCTCTACCTCTACCAACGTCCACATCTACCGCTCCCCACGCCCACCTGTACCACTTATCACGCCCACATCTACCTCTACCAACGTCCACATCTACCGTTCGCCACGCGAACCTACCTTTACCAACGTCCACTTCTACCTCTACCAACGTCCACATCTAACGCTCCTCAAGCCCACCTCTACCACTTATCACGCCCACCTACCTTTACCAACGTCCACTTCTACCTCTACCAACGTCCACATCTACCGCTCTCTACACCAACCTCTACCTCTACCAACGTCCACATCTACCGCTCCCCATGCCCACCTCTACCACTCATCACGCCCACATCTACCACTACCAACGTCCACATCTACCGTTTGCCACGCCCACCTACCTTTACCAACGTCCACTTCTACCTCTACCAACGTCCCAATCTACCGCTGTCTAAACCAACCTCTACCTGTACGATGTGAACGTCCACATCCACTGCTATCCAAATGTCTAGCTCCCCGCACGCTTAGACATATAACGGAGCCCCTAGCGGCGTGGGTGGATGACAGATAGTTTCCAAGCGGCGTGGGTGGATGACAGATAGTTTCCAAGTCTACTTACACTTTTACTCTACCTCTACCAACGTTTACCTCTGCCTCTACCAGCGTCTACCTCTACCAGCGTCTACCTCTACCAACGTTTACCTCTGCCTCTACCAACGTCCACCTCTGCCTCTACCAACGTCTACCTCTACCAACGTGTACCTCTACCAACGTTTGCCTCTACCAACGTCTGCCTCTACCAACGTCTACCTCTACCAACGTCTACCTCTACCAACGTCTACCTCTGCCTCTACCAACGTCTACCTCTACCAACGTTTACCTCTACCAACGTCTACCTCTACCAACGTTTACCTCTACCAACGTCTACTTCTACCAACGTCTACCTCTACCAACGTCTACCTCTGCCTCTACTAACATCTACCTCTACCAACGTTTACCTCTACCAACGTTTACCTCTACCAACGTTTGCCTCTACCAACGTTTACCTCTACCAACGTTTACCTCTGCCTCCGCCAACGTCTATCTCTACCAACGTCTACCTTTGCCTCTACCAACGTCTACCTCCACCTCTACCGCCGTTTACCTCTACCTCTACCTATACCTCTAACTCTTACATCGTCTTCTTGTCACATCTGCTCGTATTTGGGTCCACCTTTGCCTCGTCTTCGTCTGCCATCATCCATCACGACTTTTTTTATATCGATCGTTATCAAATGCGAAAGGATTGCCGATTAATTTCCTGCTTTAGGCGGGTGACAAGTCAAATCCGGCGAAGACGTTGCAGAATCACTAAATCACAAACATCTCCGAGCCGATGTAAGCCTAGCCCCTCAGCTCTGGGTTGGTAGAAAGAAGACCATGCAGCCATAACAGCCCAAAGCCCAGTCAAGACCTTAATTTGTTTTATGGTCGTGTAACATATTGGTCTGGCCAGAATGATGCTTGTATGACGAGCACACCGGACGCTCAGGCGCCAATGTGGCCCTTTGACCTTTAAAAGCCTAGCACATGCAATATTCAACTCCATGATATCAATCGGTGATATTTACACACCGAATGTTTATATGAAAAAAACTAACGTTGAGTCGTGTTTCGCTTATCTGTATCATCATCCCTATCAATTATCGATGCAACGGATAAAAGCTTTAAAGCAAACAAACACGAGCGCGCATTGCTCCCCGCGGCCTGCGTGTGATCTGTCGCTGATAGATACTGTGGCCGTGCAAGCTTGGCTTGCGTTGTAGCCCCATCTGGTGGCGCCCCCAAGCGCACACTGATGGAGCTTTACGAGCACACACCGCGCATGGAACGGCGGGATACATTGGCGTTGGAGGAGGGAGGCTCCGGGGCTGGGGGTGGGGGGGTGCAAATAGGCTTAATATCTGCTTCTCCTGCTCCGCGCAGTAAATGGTGAACCCATGGTCGTTTGGGTCACCACCCCCGCCCTCACTGCTGACGTTGATTTGGTCTAGACCAGATATCCTGACAGGATCCTGTCGCGGGATCGCAACATTTGGAGCCGTGTCCGTCATCGCATCCAACTGGTAATTAAAGGGGCTTTTCAGGTTGCTTCTGTGGATTTACTTTCTAAGTTGCTCCTGTTGATTGGCCTCGTACGATGACCTGTTTGGTTGATCTTACATGTTGATTGGCCTCGTACGATGACCTGTTTGGTTGATCTTACATGTTGATTGGCCTCGTACGATGACCTGTTTGGTTGATCTTTCATGTTGATTGGCCTCGTACGATGACCTGTTTGGTTGATCTTACATGTTGATTGGCCTCGTACGATGACCTGTTTGGTTGATCTTACATGTTGATTGGCCCTGACGTTTGGCTTTGGCCGTTGTCTTAGATCGTTGTCTACGGCCGCCGTCTTTGGCAGTTGTCTTTGGCCGTTGTCTTCGGCCGTTGTCTTCGGCCGTTGTCTTAGACCGTTGTCTTTGGCCGTTGTCTTTGGCTTCGACCGTCGTATTTGGCCGTTGTCTTGGGCCGTTGTCTTGGCCGTTGTCTTCGACCGTTGTCTTTGGCGTTGGCCGTTGTCTTTAGCCGGTGTCTGCGGCTTTGGCCGTTGTCTTTGGTCGTTGTCTTCGGCCGTCGTCTTTGGCCGTTGTCTTTGGTCGTTGTCTTCGGCCGTCGTCTTTGGCCGTTGTCTTTGGTCGTTGTCTTCGGCCGTCGTCTTTGGCCGTTGTATTTGGTCGTTGTCTTCGGCCGTCGTCTTTGGCCGTTGTCTTTGACCGTTGTATTCGGCTGTTGTCTTTGGCTTTGGCCGTTGTTTTTGGTCGTTGTCTTCGGCCGTGGTCTTGGCCGTGGTCTTTGACCGTTGTCTTCCGCCGTTGTCTTTGGCTTTGGTCGTTGTCTTTCGCCGTCGTCTTTGACCGTTGTCTTAGGCCGTTGCCTTTGGCCGTTGTCTCTGGGTTTGGCGTTGGACTTGGGCCGTTGGCCTTGGGCTTTAGTCGATGTCTTTGGCCGTCGTCTTTAGCCGTTGTATTCGGCTGTTGTCTTTGGCTTTGGTCGGTGTCGTTCGCCGTCGTCGTTGACCGTTGGCTTCGGCCGTCGTCTTTGACCGTTGTCTGTAGCTTTGGTCGTCGTCTTTGGCCGTTGTCTTCGGCTTTGGCCGTTGTCTCTGGCCGTCGGCTTTGGCCGTTGTCTTTGTCTCTGGCCGTTGCCGTTAACCGTTGCCTTTGACCGTTGCCGTTGGCTTCGGCCGTCGTCTTTGGCCGTTGACTTCGGCTTTGACCATTGTCTTTGTCCGTTGTCTTTGTCCGTTGTCTTTGTCCGTTGTCTTTGTCCGTTGTCTTTGTCCGTTGTCTTTGTCCGTTGTCTTTGGCTTTGGCCGTGGTATTTGGCCTTTGTCTTTGGCCGTTGTCTTTGGCCGTCTTCTTCGCCCGTTGCTTTTCGCTTTGGCCGTTGTCTTTGGCAGTTGCCTTTGGCTCTGGCCGTTGTCTTTGGCAGTTGTCTTTGGCTTTGGCCGTTGTCTTTGGTAGTTGCCTTTGGCTTTGGCCGTTGTCTTTGGCCGTTGTCTTTGGCCGTTGCCTTTGACTTTGGCCGTTGTCTGTGGTAGTTGCCTTTGGCTTTGGCCGTTGTCTTTGGCCGTTGTCTTCGGCTTTGGCCGTTGTCTTTGGCCGTTGCCTTTGGCCGTTGTCTTTAATCGTTGTCTTTGGCCGTTGTCTTCGGCTTTGGCCGTTGTCTTTGGCCGTTGCCTTTGAACGTTGTCTGTGGTCGTTGTCTTTGGCCGTGGTTATCGGCCTTTGTCTTCGGCCGTAGTCTTTGGCTTTGGTCGTTGTCTTTCGCCGTTGTCGGTTACCATTGGCTTCGGCCGTGGTCTTTGGCCGTTGTCTTTGACCGTTGCCTTTGGCTGTTGTCTCTGGGTTTGACCTTTGTCTTGGGCCGTTGTCTTTGCCTCTGGCCGTTGTCTTTGGCCGTTGTCTTTGGCCGTTGCCTTTGGCTTGGGCCGTTGTCTTTGGCTTTGGCCGTTGTCTTTTTCTTTGGCCGTTGTCTTTGGCCGTTGTTTTGGCTTTGGCCGTTGTCATTGGCTTTGGCCGTTGTCTTTCGCCGTCGTCTTTGGCCATTGGCTTCGGCGGTCGTCTTTAGCCGTTGGCGTTGACCGTTGTTTTTGGGTTTGGCCGTTGTCTTGTGCCGTTGTCTTTGGTCTGTATCTTTGTCTTTGGCCGTTGCCTTTGACCGTTGCCTTTGGCTTTGGCCATCGTCTTTGGCCGTTTTCTTTTGCTTTGGCCGTTGTCTCTGGCCGTTGTCTTTGGCCGTTGCATTTGACCGTTGCCTTTGGCTTCGGCCGTTGTCTCTGGCCGTTGTCTTTGGCCGTCGTCTTTGGCCGTTGTCTTCGGCTTTGGCCGTTGTCTTTGGCCATTGTCTTTATCCGCTGTCTTTGGCTTTGGCCGTTGTCTTTGGCTTTGGCCGTTGTCTTTCGCCGTCGTCTTTGGCCATTGGTTTCAGCCGTCGTCTTTGGCCGTTGTCTCTGTCTTTGGCCGTTGTCTTTCGCCGTTGTCTTTGGCCGTTGTCCTTGGCTTTGGCCGTGGTCTTTGGCCGGTGTCTTTGGACGTTTTCTTTGTCTTTGGCCGTTGTCTTTGTCTTTGGCCGTTGTCTTGTCTCTGGCCGTTGTCTTTGGCTTCGGCCGTCTTCTTTGTCTTTGGCCGTTGTCTTATATATAAATATAATACATGTACATGTACTGACAGATTCCTGTTCTCGTACGCTTTTTCTGGTTTGAAAGGTCAACAGCACTGCGACGGTACACGCGTAAAGCAAGATTACAAGGAATTCCGTTGTTCAAGGAAGATATGTCTCTCCTTGGTGCACTTTCATATATCACTTGGATTGGAGATTCAGATACAGTCATATCAAGTTATGTACAAAATCTCATTTCTCTCATGGGTGTGGCAGGACACATACGTATCACGGCCAACTGTGACATTCTCCCAGCGCCAGGTGAGCAGAAGGGCATGAAACAGCCTCCCCCCTTTCCTTCGCCCAGAGGTGACAGTACGGATTATTAATGGTTGTCACATCAATGTAAGTCACCAAGAAGCACTATAGATTCGACTAGGTTGGTTTTTCAACCGTCAAACTCCAAATGATTAGGTGAATTTCGGCAATACATCTGACATTACGGACAATACTAGGGCGATAAATAGAGTGTCCAGCGGCAAGTGAAGCATACAGAACCAGTGACGCATGACTGCGTGCAGCTGGTCTACGAACGCATTGACTCAACGCCTTCACGTACGCGTCGCCTGTATTTCTACACTGCTCGACAAAAGCGGATCGCTTATCGATGTGCACCCGACGGAGGTCTGAGGCATTCTCGTCTACGTCGTCAGAAGAGCAAACCGATCAAAAAAAGCCTTGCCCCAATTCAAGTGACAGTGTGCTGGAGGAATACACAAGCACTTCATCAGGGGCCGATTCAATAGTTACTCCTGAAATTATCAATATGGAAGCCATTTTGGAGAGCTTTGAAAAAAGGCTGGATGACAAGCTGACTAACATGGAGCGGGGTATCCGGCAACAAGTGTCTGACCTTTCGAACTCACTTAGCAATATAGAGAAACGTTATGGCGGTCAGATAGAGACACTCGAAAAAGAAAACGCCAATTTAAAGACCGATATGGCTGAACTTAGAAAGAAAGAACAAGAGCAAGACATTCAACTACTACGCCTGGGGGAGGAAGTGAAAGAAGCAAGGAGGAAGGCCATCGAAAACGAGCAGTACTCCTGACGTAAGAACGTTCGCATATTTGGCTTAGAGCCTGGTACAGGTTCTGAGAAGGAACGGTGCAAGGAATCGGTGGCAAGTCTTATTCGAGACAAGCTATCATACGCAATAATCCCGGAACAGATTACAGTGGCTCACAGACTGCCAGGAAAAAACAGTGTAAAGCCGGTCATCGTGTGCTTCGACTCTACGGAGGCCAAGGAAGAAGTCATCAAACGATGACGGGCACTTAAAGAATCGGGCATCACGATCGCTGACGACTTGTGCGAGGATATGTATAAACTGGTAAATAGAGTGAGAAACGATGCGCATGTGGTGCAGAGCTGGACTTGGAGAGGTCGGTGTTTTGTAAAAGACAAACGTGGCACTGTTGCACGCGTCCGATGGGGCGAACCTACATCGGAGGCCCTGAAAAAGGTTGGTTCAACATGAACGGTTTTTGATCCATTATTGTGTAACTTGGTGCGCGGCATCCCTGTCTTCTGGGGGCCGGCGCGACAGCTCAGTGGGCTAGAGCGCTCGCATTGAGTGCTCTGGTCACCTGAGAGCCTAACGGCGCGTGGGTCGATGGTTCGCGCCCCGCTGTGGCCATGTCTGTGTGGTCGCAGGATAAAGATCCCATGTCTTTCTTCGTAAAGAGTAGGGGGTTACCCCCGGGGACATGGCTCCACTCTCCCTTCCTTCTCCCATTGACGCGATATGACCAAAAGTGGTTAAAGCGTCCTGAATAACCAACCAACCAACCCTGTCTTCTGTGGTGTAGGATATCTACTGTTACAAATAACTGTACGCCATATGATCAGCCTCAGTTAAGTTTTAACTGTATTTTTGTTTTGGTTTAATCTGCATTGATGTGAATCGGACAATACGATAAAGTAAATAGCACTGGAATATAGAGTTGTACTACCATCTTAAGACCTTTATGTGCATTATGCGCTACAAACGTTGGTGTATCGACTGATTATCAGACGGGACTTTAGAACGAAGGCGCAGGCTGTAGGGAACATCAACGTATTTCTGAAGTTCCATGTTTTTCACTGATACTGTGGTGGTAGGGGTGGTTGTTGCGGGTAGGGAAGACCCAGCCCTCGGTACATACGGTTAATGACGAGTCCTTATGCATGAATGGTTTTGACTCACAGCAACTCACCCATGCTCAACCTCAGCACTGGCTTTCCAGCATATTGGACGATGCCATTTGTGTGGTAAGGGACGGAGGGGGGGGGGGGGGGAGTGCTGTTTTTTCGTCTTCCGTGGTGTATATGCTCGCGACACCTTTTTACATGAAGATGAGCATAGACGTTATAGGGGTTGGTTCAGCTGGAAATCAACTATTGTTATGCACTTTAATACTGAGGTTTGCACTGTCGCTTTACAGCATGCATGCCGTGTTTGAACAATCACCTGTGACAAGAGATAACCAACGCTCGTCTCGGCTCACCTACATGTATTCATTTGGCTTTCAGGATTGTGTATGGGGTAAACAATGGAGGAGACTCACTGTATTAAGTATGTGTTCCGATATTTGTGCTGGATAAAGTTAAAATATGTTCATTAAATGCTAGAGGGTTACAAAAAGACATAAAAAGGAAGAAAGTATGGCACTGGCCAGGAGAAGAGAAGAACGTAAGACATTGCTTTTCTGCAGGAAACACATAGCACAAGACTGTGTGAAAAAAAGTGGAAGACTGAATGGGGAGGGGAAATTCACTTTGCACACGGTGAGAGTAACTCTAGAGGGGTTTCGATATTGATTAGAAAAGGATTTGCTTGTGAACTGCATTCGGTCATCGGTGATGAAAAGGGGAGATATATCATGCTAGATTTAATAATAAGAGAAATGAGGATAACACTAGTTAATCTGTATGGGCCAAACGAAGCCAACCCTGATTTCTTCGTAGAAATATTTGATATTCTAGATAATAATTTATTATCAGGAAATCGGATAATTGGTGGAGATTTTAATTGTATCCTTGAGAAATATTTAGATAAAAAGGGGGGAAAGAGTGACCACTCAAATATTAAAGCTAGAAGCGCAATTAAAACATACATGGAAGATGCGGTCTGGCAGACGTGTGGCGTATTCAGCATGAGAGTAAAAGAGAGTTTACCTATTATACACGCTATCCTGAATTAATATTCTCACGCCTAGATTTCTTTTTGATGTCTTATAACTTATCGAATTTGACTCAACACTCCACAATCCTGCCAAAGTTTCTCTCGGATCACTCTGCCGTATTAATGGTCCTTTCTCTTCTCTTAAGGTCTCTGAAAGGGGAAGAGGTTTTTGGAAATTTAACTGCTCGCTTCTGCAGGATAAAGATTATATCCAACTAGTAAAGGACACTCTGTTAGGTACAATACCTATAGAACAAGAAGCTGATGACATGCTGATGTGGGATACTATTAAAAATAATGTAAAGGTAGCTACTATTCGGTATTCGTCACGGAAGAAACAATCAGAGGAAAATATATTGTCGGCCTTAGAAAAGAGACTTAAAAGATTAGAACAGAAGCTGATAGACGGAATTCAAGAAGTAGAGGGTGACATAGTACTCGTTAATGAAGACATGGATAATATACTGGAGGCAAGGACTAAAGGGGCTATTAAAAGAAGAAGCAAGGCAGCATGGTATGAAAATGGTGAAAAATCAACAAAGTTCTTAAATCTAGAAAAAAGAAACTTTAATAAGAAAGTTATAAATAGACCTAAACTGGCAGATGGGTCTGAAGTACAGGGGAAAGCCAAAGTACTCAAAGAAATAGAAACATTTTATACGGATTTATACACAGGGAACGTAGACCCAAGCATTGAACACAATGATTTCTTTAAACAGAAGCATCCACAGTTAACGCCAGACGAGCAGGCTGATATAGAAGGAGAACTGACTGAAAAAGAGATAAAAGAGGCCTTATCATCAACTCAAAATAACAAATCGCCTGGCCCAGATGGTCTTCCGGCCGATTTTTATAAATTCTTTTGGGATGATCTGCAATTCTACTTGATTAAATCATTTAACGAAGGTTATGCCAAAGGAATTCTTTCGATCACTCAGAGACAAGGGGTAATTACATTGGTGCCAAAAATGGGAAAAGACAATACTTATTTGAAGAATTGGCGCCCCATACCCCTCCTTAATGCTGATTATAAATGAATGACAAAATGTATAGCAAACCGTATAAAAACAAAACTACAAAAATTAATCAATCGAGATCCAACTGGTTTTTTAAAAGGTAGGTATATAGGCGAAAATATTTTTAAGCTTATAAGTATTTTTGATGCAGCGGAAGCAAATGAGATTGAAGCTCTTTATTTGTCAGTTGACTTTGAGAAAGCTTTCGATAAGGTAGATTGGACATACCTCCAAAAAGCCCTTAAATACTTCAATTTTGGGAATTCTATTTTACGCTGGATTGCGCTATTTTATAAAAAGATATGTAGCAGTGTCATCAATAATGGATGGACAACAAATTGTTTCAAACTGTCAAGGGGTCTACGTCAAGGTTGTCCACTATCCCCATATCTATTTATTCTTGCAGCAGAGATATTTGCAATCAATTTCCGACAGAATCCAGAAGTTAAAGGTATTGTCTACGAAAACACAGAGTTTAAGATAGTAATGTATGCAGACGATTTCGGTCTACTATTAATATATTCAGAAGATGTACTTCAGAAGGTTGGAAAAACTTGGAAAAAACGGTTATAATGCCGGAAAAATAAAAGATACTTTTCATATTTTTCTGCCAGAGTCTGGTATCGTCTGGACGAAAGGCCCTGTAACTACACTAGGGGTTCAAATAAAGGCAACTACATGTAATTTACTGCTGGAAAACTACGATGGAATACGGAAAAAGATGACTGGACTTCTTAATATATGGAAACAAAGAAATCTTACTCTGTTTGGTAAATCAATTATTGTGAAAACGTATGCAGTGTCACAACTGGTCTATATGATGTCTGTTTTACTTTCACCAGACTTGACTCTGGTCAAGAATATACAGAATGATATATTTCAATTTCTTTGGAATGGTAAGCCAGAAAAAATTAAACGGACCGTCCTGTATAATGTCAAGATTGCCGGAGGTTTAAGCATTCCCAATATTAAAGTTAAAAATAAGTCTCTTAAGATCGCATGGGTGCAGCGTTTTGTTAACAATGATTTTTGTGGAATTTTTGTACACGGTCACTTTGGAACGCTGGGTTCATTATTCTGGGTCTGGTGGGTCTGCTGTGTCTGGTGGATCTGGTGGGTCTGCTAGGTCTGGTGGATCTGGTGGGTCTGCTAGGTCTGCTTGGTCTGGTGGATCTGGTGGGTCTGCTAGGTCTGCTAGGTCTGCAAGGTCTGGTGGGTCTGCTAGGTCTACTAGGTCTGGTGGGTCTGGTGGGTTTGCTATATCTGGTGGGTCTGGTGGGTCTGCTGCGTCTGGTGGTCTGCTAGGTCTGCTAGGTTTGGTGGGTCTGCTAGGTCTGGTGGATCTGGTGGGTCTGCTAGGTCTGCTAGGTCTGATGGGTCTGGTGGGTCTGCTAGGTCTGCTAGGTCTGATGGGTCTGCTAGGTCTGGTGGGTCTGCTAGGTCTGCTAGCACTGGTGGATCTGCTAGGTCTGCTAGGTCTGATGGGTCTGCAAGGTCTGCTGTGTCTGGTGGGTCTGCTAGGTCCGCTAGGTTTGGTGGGTCTGCTAGGTCTGCTAGGTCTGGTGGGTCTGGTGGGTCTGCTAGGTCTGCTAGGTCTGGTGGGTCTGCTAGGTCTGCTAGGTCTGCTAGGTCTGGTGGGTCTGCTAGGTCTGGTGGGTCTGCTAGGTCTGGTGGGTCTGCTAGGTCTGGTGGGTCTGCTAGGTCGGTGGGTCTGCAAGGTCTGGTGGGTCTGCTAGGTCTGGTGGGTCTGCTGGGTCTGCTGGGTCTGCTAGGTCTGGTGGGTCTGATAGGTCTGGTGGGTCTGCAAGGTCTGGTGGGTCTGCTAGGTCTGGTGGGTCTGCTAGGTTTAGCGGGTCTGCTAGGTCTGGTGGGTCTGCTAGGTCTGGTGGGTCTGCTGGGTCTGCTGGGTCTGCTAGGTTTGGTGGGTCTGCTAGGTCTGGTGGGTCTGCAAGGTCTGGTGGGTCTGCTAGGTCTGGTGGGTATGCAAGGTCTGGTGGGTCTGCTAGATCTGGTGGGTCTGCAAGGTCTGGTGAGTCTGGTGGGTCTGGCGGGTCTGCTAGGTCTAGTGGGTCTGCTAGGTCTGGTGGGTCTGCTAGGTCTGGTGGGTCTGCGAGGTCTGGTGGGTCTGCTAGGTCTGGTGGGTCTGCTAGGTCTGGTAGGTCTGGTGGGTCTGGTGGGTCTGCTAGGTCTGGTGGGTCTGCTAGGTCTGGTGGGTCTGCTAGGTCTGCTAGGTCTGGTGGGTCTGCTGGGTCTGCTAGGTCTGGTGGGTCTGCTAGGTCTGGTGGATCTGCTAGGCCTGGTGGGTCTGCTAGGTCTGGTGAGTCTGCTAGGTCTGGTGGGTCTGCTAGGTCTGCAAGGTCTGGTGGGTCTGGTGAGTCTGGCGGGTCTGCTAGGTTTGGTGGGTCTGCTAGGTCTGGTGGGTCTGCTAGGCCTGGTGGGTCTGCTAGGCCTGGTGGGTCTGCTAGGTCTGGTGGGTCTGCAAGGTCTGTTGGGTCTGCTAGGTCTGGTGGGTCTACTAGGTCTGGTGGGTCTGCTAGATCTGGTGGGTCTGCTAGATCTGGTGGGTCTGCAAGGTCTGGTGAGTCTGGTGGGTCTGGCGGGTCTGCTAGGTCTGGTGGGTCTGCTAGGTCTGGTGGGTCTGCTAGGTCTGGTGGGTCTGCGAGGTCTGGTGGGTCTGCTGGGTCTGGTGGGTCTGCAAGGTCTTGTGGGTCTGCTAGGTCTGGTGGATCTGGTGGGTCTGCTAGGTCTGCTAGGTCTGATGGGTCTGGTGGGTCTGCTAGGTCTGGTGGGTCTGCTAGGTCTGCTAGGTCTGGTGGATCTGCTAGGTCTGCTAGGTCTGATGGGTCTGCAAGGTCTGCTGTGTCTAGTGGGTCTGGTGGGTCTGCTGTGTCTGGTGGGTCTGCTAGGTCCGCTAGGTTTGGTGGGTCTGCTAGGTCTGCTAGGTCTGGTGGGTCTGGTGGGTCTGCTAGGTCTGCTAGGTCTGGTGGGTCTGCTAGGTCTGGTGGGTCTGCTAGGCCGGGTGGGTCTGGTGGGTCTGCAAGGTCTGGTGGGTCTGCTAGGTCTGGTGGGTCTGCTAGGTCTGGTGAGTCTGCTAGGTCCGCTAGGTCTGTTAGGTCTGGTGGGTCTGCTAGGTCTGGTGGGTCTGCTAGGTCTGGTGGGTCTGCTAGGCCTGGTGGGTCTGCTAGGTCTGGTGGGTCTGCTAGGTCTTGTGGGTCTGCTATGTCTGCTGTGTCTGGTGGGTCTGCTAGGGCTGGTGGGTCTGCTAGGTCTGGTGGGTCTGCTAGGTCTGGTGGGTCTGCTAGGTCTGGTGGGTCTGCTAGGTCTGCTAGGTCTGGTGGGTCTGGTGGGTCTGGTGGGTCTGGTGGGTCTGCTAGGTCTGGTGGGTCTGCTAGGTCTGCTAGGTCTGCTAGGTCTGCTAGGTCTGGTGGGTCTGCTAGGTCTGGTGGGTCTGCTAGGTCTGGTGGGTCTGCTAGGTCTGGTGGGTCTACTAGGTCGGTGGGTCTGCAAGGTCTGGTGGGTCTGCTAGGTCTGGTGGGTCTGCTGGGTCTGCTGGGTCTGCTAGGTCTGGTGGGTCTGATAGGTCTGGTGGGTCTGCAAGGTCTGGTGGGTCTGCTAGGTCTGGTGGGTCTGCTAGGTTTAGCGGGTCTGCTAGGTCTGGTGGGTCTGCTAGGTCTGGTGGGTCTGCTGGGTCTGCTGGGTCTGCTAGGTTTGGTGGGTCTGCTAGGTCTGGTGGGTCTGCAAGGTCTGGTGGGTCTGCTAGGTCTGGTGGGTATGCAAGGTCTGGTGGGTCTGCTAGGTCTGGTGGGTCTGCTAGGTCTGGTGGGTCTGCTAGATCTGGTGGGTCTGCAAGGTCTGGTGAGTCTGGTGGGTCTGGCGGGTCTGCTAGGTCTAGTGGGTCTGCTAGGTCTGGTGGGTCTGCTAGGTCTGGTGGGTCTGCGAGGTCTGGTGGGTCTGGTGGGTCTGCAAGGTCTGGTGGGTCTGCTAGGTCTGGTGGGTCTGCTAGGTCTGGTGGGTCTGCTAGGTCTGCTAGGTCTGGTGGGTCTGCTGGGTCTGCTAGGTCTGGTGGGTCTGCTAGGTCTGGTGGATCTGCTAGGCCTGGTGGGTCTGCTAGGTCTGGTGAGTCTGCTAGGTCTGGTGGGTCTGCTAGGTCTGCAAGGTCTGGTGGGTCTGGTGAGTCTGGCGGGTCTGCTAGGTTTGGTGGGTCTGCTAGGTCTGGTGGGTCTGCTAGGCCTGGTGGGTCTGCTAGGCCTGGTGGGTCTGCTAGGTCTGGTGGGTCTGCTAGGTCTGGTGGGTCTGCTAGGTCTGTAAGGTCTGGTGGGTCTGGTGAGTCTGGCGGGTCTGCTAGGTTTGGTGGGTCTTTCGGGTATGTTGGGTCTGTTGTGTCTGCTATGTTTGGTGGGTTTGGTGGCTATGTTGAGTCTAGGTTTGTTGAGTCTGATGGGTCTGATGTGTCTGCTGGCCCGGTACATATAATTGTGAATTTTGTTTTTGATGAAGAATGTGAACCTACCACCAGACATATAATCTAGCTCTCTGGTGCGAACAGAATGGCAAGACAAATCATTAATACTCGAACCTTATTTCCAGTTCGTGGAACTCAATAGCAATCGTTCACCTGTCGCGACAGCTTCTCAAACGAGTTCTGACTGGTATATACCAGACGCCTTGTCCATAGATATATATAGATAAATAATGATTCACATTTACGCCATGTCTATGTGGCGATCGTATCACACCTGTCGGAAAAAGTCGCGTGTCCAACCCACTGTACTGACCACCATCGCCAGTCGGTGGTTGCCTTGGCAACGTCTAAGTGATCAGGGGACGAGATTATTCGAGATTCGATATCGTGGCGTGGCTCTGGGGGGCTGGTGGGTAAGGCGGCGTGCAGTGGGTGTGGGAACTGGAACTGGGAGATGGGGCGGGGGGGGGGGGGGGGGTCGACGAAGTAGGTCTGGGAGTGGGAGGGGCCCACACCGGGCCCCGCATGCTGATTAACACAATATTGCTGTCGCTTCGTGCAGTAAACGAGATATACGCACCGGACAGTCAGTTTTACTTCTTTTAGCACCCAGAGAAGTTGATACAATATGACACGCCATAACGCAGTAAACATGTCTGGTACAATTTTTATATCGGATAATCGCATGTAGTACTTACCTAAGCATCAATATCGGGACCATGCAAGGAAATACTTAAATAAATCATACTATCTTATACAAACTTTAATTTATATAAAAACAAATATTCAAATACAGGTATGTATGTGCAATCGCACGGGTACACCTCGTTTTGCTTCCCAGTTATTAACACAGTTTACTACTAACAGTGCACTTGAAATAACTGAAATAAAGTCCAGAATTATTTTTGAAAACCTAGTCAAGGGTCGAATGTCGATTTTTTTAACTTCAACGACGTTTTGTGTCGCTTTTTGGCTACGTTCTGTTTCGTTTTTTTCTAAACGCCACTATGTGTCTGGATGTCGCTTTTTCAGATCCTCGGTGTCGGAATGTTGAGGTCAAGGTCGAATGTCGATTTTTGAAATATGCCTGCGTCGTGTGTCTCCATTTACCCCTTCCAGACCCCTGAGTCTCCCCTTCTATATCCTACAATATCCTAGCGTTCTCTCGCTACATGCTTGGTTTAGCTCCAAGCGCGAGTTGCCACCGTCTAGGTCAAACTTGTCATCATATCGATCAGCACGTGTCGCTCATCTCGTTCGTTAATGGCATAGGGTGTTCTAGTGCATCTAGGCGTCTAGTGGGCGCGGCCAGAACCTAAATATATAATGGTTGTCAAGGAAGACAAACACATGGCATTTTTTGTCCATCTGCTTGGTACCAGGAGTTGTTCTCCATATATATATATAAGCTTATACCCCGACTGCAGCGGGCTCCAGGTACGAACCCTCTGTTTCTGTATGAACGCCATGGGCGACCCGCCTGTCGTTACGTCGCCCCATGGTGTTCAATCTCTAGAACACTTGGGCGGCAGTTTGGTGCCGTACGCGAGAACCCGGTCCAGTTAATATTTCAAGAGTTTTGGCGGGTGTAAACGGACTAGGCGAAATTGGCGCTGGATTGTTTTCGTTACGAGGGGGCAAGATATTAATTGTTTTTTTGTCGAGTTGAACGCAAACTTTTGTTCATTATTTAGATAATCGGGAGGCTACGTTTAGAAATTAGACGTTTTGTCCATAATGGTCATACCCCCCCCCCCCCCACTCCTCCGCCTCCCATCGCGCTCTATTGGAATATAGATCGGCTCCAGGCTTCCCCATGAGCGCAGTGTTATTGATCCAGATTGCCTTGTTGGACTCCCGCTCCAGTTTCCGTTTCTCGGGGCCTCTACGTACGTGACGGCACTTACTCACAATACGCTCGCTAAACGCTTCTTCACGGGGCCGGCGGGATAGCATTGAGTGCTCTGGTCACCTGAGAGCCTAACGGCACGTGGATCGCTGGTTCCCGCCCCCCCGTGGTCATTTATGTGTGGTCGCAGGATAAAGATCCCATGTCTTTCTTCGTAAAAGAGTAGGGGGTTACCCTCGGGAACATGGCTCCACTCTCCCGTCCTTCTCCCATTGAAGAGATATGACCAAAATGGGTTAAAGCGTCCTGAATGACCAACCAACCAACCGACCAAACGCTTCTTCACACTCACGACTCGGGCGAGGGGTCACCCGGTGGCCCAGTGGGTAGCGCCTATCGTCGCGTGTGCTCTGCTATGCCAGCCATAGCATCCGGTGCGTAGTTCGAATCCCACCTGTGCAAATGTTTGTATTTATATACAAAGTCTTATATAACTGTTTGCTCAGGATAAGATTTCATATCTTTCTTCACAAAGAGTAACTTATTACTCTTACTCTAACGGCACGTGGATCGCTGGTTTTAGGGGGTTATTAATGGAGATCTTACTCGTCTCCACCTTGACCATATACCCTTCGTCGCGATATGAGCTAAAGAAGTTAAAGCGCTCTTATTCTAATAGACTCAAAAGGACTCAAGCGTGTGCGGGGCTTAGTGTCGGCGTATAGATCGGTCTATTATTATTCCAACAAACCAACCAGCTATTCGCTATGGGCGAGTTCGGATATGCGACCGGAGTAATCGGCGCAGATATTTGGCCCATGCGCACTCATACTTTCCGCTTATGTGCGGATCAAGATAAACCGAACGCAAAATCCGCGGTCTGCGTGAATGTTGCACTTGCTGAACTGCACAAGTCATGAAGATCGTTTAACAGTACCATAAAATAATTCAACGAATACCTTTGTGTTTATTATATTATTCTCGATTATTCGATTTTTTGCACGTCAAAAGCTACTTTATATATATATATAACGTATTGTGGGGCCTGGACGCCATGTTGGAAATATTCGTGATCCTCCTCTGGGTGGGGAGTAAGGTCCGGGAGTAAAATGTACCACGTGACCGCGCTATCGGACCGCATTCTCCGCGTTCGGTAATACACTCCGCGGAGTCCCGCTACTCAGCTCGCATACCCGAACTCAAGCGTGTTCGCTTCGGATGATGAGCCGTCAGTGCAAGTTAGCATGCAGTGCTGCTCTCTGGTGAGTAACATCCGAGTGATGACATTACGAGGCCGTCGTGGTGGACTGGGTACAGACAGCGACCTACATAAGCTGATAACTGGGTGTCAGAACCTCATTAATATCACGCGTCGATCAAAGCCACACGTCGCAGAAAATCGATCCAGCCTGTTTGTTTGTGAACGTTAAAAAAGTGACGACTCGGTGAAGAACATCGGCTGGTGGATCTTCTCCAAGTGTGTCGTCATTCAACCGCATTTCCATTCTTAGATTAGCTTAGGTTCCAGATTAGATTTTGGAAGTGTCCAGTGTCGATTTTTCAAAATTCTCAGTGTTGAATGTCGATTTTTTACGCCGTTCCGTGTCGCTTTTTGGCATTAGTGTAATTAGTTCAGTGTCGTTTTTTTTTCTAAAATGCCACTACTATTTGTTTCGATGTCGCTTTTCAGATCCTCGGTGTCGGAATGTGAGGGTCAATGTCGAATGTCGATTTTTCAAATATGCCTGTGTCGCGTGTCGCCATTTTCCACTTCCAGACCCCTAGAGTAGCCTTCAAGCCGCCCCAACGTGGCATAGAACGCTGAGCACTTTATTTCTTTTAAAGATCGCTTTAATATATCGGGATGTAAGAATGTGAATGTGTTACGTATGTTGCATCGGACTATTTATTATAAAAGACAGAAAATGCTGGCTACAGGGGCAAGAAAAAAAGAACATTTTGGTTACCGGTTACCTCTGGGCCGTATAACTAAATGGAAGATTTGTCGAGCGATTATCGAGTTCAAAATACTTAAGTAGTCACACAAGAAGTGAAACTTTTTGAATTAAGAAATTCTTAATCATGAGCACCACCACAACGAGCTGATGAGGCTAAGACGAAAATGCACTTTTCGTGCGTAACTTACGAGTGGATTATGAATCCGGCCTCTCTGGTAACTGAATATCTATGATCAACGTTTGGCAATTTACCTGCTTATATTGATCAAATATGTTTTTAAAGTAACCTTAAGTTGTTGCCAGGGAAAATATGTACCCATGTCATGTCGTAATAACTTAGATAGCCCACCGTGGGGAGAACGATAAAGGGTAAACTGCAACAGTCGGCTATTTCCATTCGCTTGTACCTCGTTCTAATGCATCCTGGTTTTAGCAGGAACAAGCTGGCGCTATGAGGCGCAAAGGATAAAATTGACACTGTAAATTTGAGTTGTGACAGGCTGGTCGGCGGTGGGTGTATCAAGCGGGGCAAGGGGGGAGGAGGGTGGGGGGGGGGGGGGTAGCGTGGGGCTGATGAACCGGCTAAGGCTACCTCTCAAGTTATAACAGTACACCCGGATGGCTGCGTTTCGGAAACACCGAAGACCCGCGCCGCGTTTTGGTCGCTGTTTGCCGAGGGTTGAGATCCGGTTTGTTGATGGAGGGAGGGATGTGGGGGAGGGAGATATCTCGACTGGCTAATAGCAAGTGCAGGGGCTATACTACCCTCACCACCCCATCATAGCTACCCCCCTCCCTCCCACCCCACTCTCTCCTCCCTCCTACCCACGCATCTATGGCCCATGTCACCCAATGTCACCCCCCCCCCTCCACCCCTCACACCCACGCCCACGACTGCCACCGCCAGCGCCATCCACGCGTGAGTCGCTGCGGCGGAGGAGAGAGGAGAGGGAGAGAGAGCGTCTCCCCTACCTATCCTCTACCCACCCCCGATCGCCGGCCGCCGGTCCCCCGACCCCGTCATACCCCGCCTCTGTCTGACAAGCGGCCTGCCTGTTGCTTGTTGCGGCTCGCTGGACCACCAACTGTAGTCGTCGCTTCGCTCGGTAGTTGTAACTTCGTTTTGCGTCCAAATTTGTATTAAATGAGTAGCTGACTGACCCGTGGAAAGCTGCAAGGGCTGGGTTTGCCATAGGACGGTGGTAACAAACAAACCGCCAACGGAGATACGTTCTCAAACAGCTTAGTCATGTAGACATTTCATTGGACTATTTAGGACTTACCCAAGGCATCGGATCGGATACTAATGCTGGCTCACAAGGGATTCTTGCAATTTGACAGCTATCTACCAGTGCATTTTAGGCCTATAGTTATACCGAAACAATAATGAACAACTATTTCGGTTTCAACGAAAAACATATGGTTGCCATGGTTACGATTGATCATTGTCGGCAATGGACCAATGACGACACGGGTAAGGGAGATGCATTAGCAGAATTATTGGTGTATGTCGTGTAAACAAACACCTCATAAAATGCGGACTTATGCGCGCTGAATGCAGAACACGGATAACTGCGCCCCCCCCCTGTCATTTTGTTACTATGGTAATACACTGACTCGCGGCCTTAGGGCGAGATTGGGAGTCATTGAATATTTAAGCTGTCACTGGCGTGGTGGTAATAAGCGGATTCAAATAGCAGAAAACGGCTCTCACTTGTAAGCAAAGGTATATACCCTGCATATGGGATCGAAAAACGACTGGAAGAGTCTGTACACGCGGCCCGACACCCCGTTGAATAGAACAGAGAGCAGTCACGGGGAATGGTGACCTTTCTAGCGCTTTGTTCGTTCCGGATCATGGAGATTTGCGGAAAAATTATTGAGTCGCATGGACGCCCCGGGAATTGAGCAAAGGCGACTGCCAAAGAGCGGAGAGACCGTGGAAAAACATCAAGGGGAGTCAAGGACGAAATAATTGCGCAAGCCAAGGACATGATATAACATTTAGACATGGAAAATATCGAAGCGATATAATGTGACGTTATTCAGGAGTAAGAAAATCGGGAAAAACTAATTATTTCAACCAGGGGGAAATGAAATGTCAAACTGGTTTTGATAATAATAATAATAAATAATAATAATAAATAATAACAATAATAATAATAACAGTAGTAATAATAATAAATAATAATAATAGGGCATCTGGATTGAGCTTTTTTAGAAAAAAGGAAAAATACATCTGAAGCCATGTTTATCCCTGGAACAAATAAACCTAAAGCCATGAATGAGGAAAGCCCGCTGTCGATGGCGGGACAGATGCTGGGCGGGCGTCCCTCCGGGTACGACTTGACGCCGGCGGGTACGAATATCCAGGAGCCCGGCGGAGGGGTCGCGTCTTCGGGGCCGGAACCGGAAGCGGACTCGGACTCGGACCCCCACCCGGACCTGTGTTGTTGTGTGTGCCGGTGCTGTGGCGACAAGATGCCGCAGCAGAGGCGCAGCGCGATCCGCCTGTTCCTGCTGGTCTTCTTCATGATGTTGTACCTGCTAGTCGGCTCCGTTATCTTCAGCGCCTTGGAAGCTCCCAATGAGAACAAGTTGAAGGAAGATCTACGGCGCACGCGAGCTGATTTCTTGGCTAGTCACCAATGCCTCGCAGGTAAACGCTTTAAACCCCTAGTAAACCACCTCCCCTGTGACTACCACGCACAGGCCTATATATATATGTAGTTGGTTGTGTCGGCCCTGGCCTGTGTTAAACAGTGGGGCCTTTTGTAGCTGTTGCTCGCAGCAAGCCACCCTCAGTTGAAACGTGTATGGCACCCGTTCATGTTGGGGACAAGCTGGGATTTCGGTAAATACCGTTCATTTTAATATATACACAAACGAGTGATCAACAAAAGGAACATAGCGGTGTACGGTCCTTGTATGAAGACCAGATGCACACGAACCCAAGATCCTATGACAAGATATCTGTATGCGAGAGGAGGCAAAGGTATGAGGGTGGGGGGGGGGATAGAAGTGTGTGTGTGTGTGGGGGGGGGGGGGGGGGTCGTGTGTCACTATGATTGTCGACGAGCAAGATAACGGCTAAGAAGGACAAGGTACTGTTCTTGTGTGACAAGAGTACTGTTTAAGGAGTTTTGCTTCGGATGTTATATATTAGACATATTTATGCAAGGGTTTTACAAAGAGCTGGCGGGGGGGGGGGGGCGTGTTAAAGTATGTATATGTACAGATCACGCTTTGGTTTGATGGTTGTGGGGGGGGGGGGGGCCCAACCCCCATCCATATATATATCTGATCTCTTGAGTTCATCCGACCCAGGTTTATTCTTCGGCGAGATGGTGTTTTAACCCTGTGTAGCCTTCAGCATGTCCCCGGTTGACATCTGGCTGCGTACTACGCCATTTTGTAGTCGAGCTCTGCCCGTTGAATACCTTATGTCAGTTAGATATTTCATCACGATTGCCCAGCTCCTGAGGCGATGTATACCGACTGGGGTCAGTACAGCACGTCTATGGCATGTATGATAACCCCTTTGCACCGCGACCAAATTAATTATTGATTAATGAAGAAATTTATTACGTTGAACGTCGAACAAATAGCCTAAAATACCGATTCTTTACATGTCTTAAGTGACGACCTGGCACGTTTGATGGTGGCGCGTGCCCGCGTCCTACGTTGAGGCGGGCTGGGGGTGGGGGTGGGGGGAGGCTACCAACTGCTCGGAATGTCAATCGGTACGGATTGCCAAACACTTGCACTGGGTTTGGGAAGAGACTAGGTCATGCTCGAAAGGGACAATACAATAACATTTACGCATTGAATGGAACTTTCAATGATATCACGCACTGGGCACGTTTCTTTCGCGTCAAATTAACCTCAGACTGTTTTTGTGCAAATGTTCGATAATATGACACATTTCGGCGGGGAATCGACCGAACCATGCAACCAATCGATTCACACTTTACGTCCTATTTAAATGTTACTAATGCTACTAACGCGTATAGAGCAGCAATATTTTAAAATGATATCGACCGTCGGGTGAAAATATATGAGTATTCTGTCGTTTCTAACGGGTGAGTTTCGTGCGTTCGCCATGCCGCTGACGCCTCCTGTCACATTATGAGGCACTGTATCGACGCTCCGTCTGCAATAATACTCCCAGCAATCGTGGCTCCAGGTCAGGATAAACGCCGCACTATGTGCACGCGGGATCACGGTGGCCCCATTTAGCGAGTACCATTGATATGTGACCGTTTTTTCCCACTTTGCGAGCATTTTTTTCTTCTCGATATCTTATTATTAATCCAATGTACATAACAGGAAAATAATACAAAACAAAAATATCATTTTTTTTCCATTTTTTAATCCCAAAAAATTATATATAAGTGACAATGCTGAGTTTCTATAAGGGATTCAAGTGGGACGGTTCAAGTTAACATTGCAAGAAAAACTAGCGTAAAGACATATCAATATTATTACTGTAAGCATATGACATATGAAGTATTTCTTCTCAAAAATCAGGATGTTTTACGGTGTTGTTGTTTTTTATTTGAAGAAATGTGGTTGAGTACTTTGAAATCCCATAAGAGACAATGCTAGATATGTTCACCGGGAATTTTGAAAGTAGCATATTACCTTAATGATAAGATATTAAAATCATTAGACCCCTGATGAAGTTACCGTTAAAATAGCAGTATTTTCGGTTGCATGTTGCTCTTCTAGGTACATGCAGCTTAATGGTATTTGGACCTTCTGTGCGCTGAGGGTGATTTAAACACCCAAGGAAATGTTCATGTGAGGTGTTAAGCCGACAGATTTTTTTCGAAGACGCAGGTGCTTCCATGTAAACACAGTTTTGGTTCAGCGGAAGGTCACCGCTATTGACGTCAAGGCCTTGGCGTGTGATTGGCTAACTCTGGTCACGTGTTCAGAACATGTCTACACCCGCCTGATGGACGAAAAAATATTGTTACTACACAAGTAAAACACTCCTTAAACATTTAGGATCAGTTCGAGGCCACGACAACATGAAATCACCCTAAACCTCATACGCCCCACCCCCCTCCCCCGCCGTCGGCCCCCCCACTCTCGTTGTGTTGCTAGGTCTATGGTAATAGATCCAGGAAAACCATGATGCCGGCAGTATTGTCGTGACGTTGTAGTTCGTGTTGTGAACGGCTGGTGGCGCTGGTGGTGCGGCCGGAGCGTTTTTCGCGAGCCAGCTCCGCATAGAGCCTTTGATTCCTGACTCGGCCTGACAGCTAGAATGGACGATTCATGGGATGGTTCCCCCGATCGCAATGCCATTATGCGGCAAAAACAACTCGATTTTTTTCTATATGGCCAGACAGCTAGAATGACTCCAGAAAAAGGGGTGGGGTCAAGTTCCAAGAACACGACGCGCCACCACCGCCATAGAGATTGCGCCCCTGTAGCAGACGACAGGCGAGCAGGCGAGCAGACGACAGGCAGTCCTGTAAGAATCAAATATGCTGCACGCAGCCGGTGTTGAATACATACATTCTACCCATTGTCACACGTGTCTGAAACAAGACAGCGGATGGCATCTTTATTATCGATATTAAGGTGATGTCATTGCCCGATAATGATGAAATGGCCGGAATTATTACTGTACGTGGTCAGAAATTCCACGAATTGTCTGTAACTTGTGGGAGCTGAATTCCCGGGGGCTGGGCAGCATATTAGTCGGAAGGGATTCCGCGTCGTTACTACAAACTGGCATCAGCCGCTTCTTGATATCATGCAAGGATTATTTATACCCTTGATGAGCCAAGCGACTGTTTCTTATACTTCTACTTCTACAACATATAAATATAGGTGGCTCCCATGCTAGCGACTTACAAGTCTTAATGGGAGTTATCATGGGAGTCTCCTCAACCAATGCCAATTTATTTTTCGGTTCATGCTACTGTATTTGTTTATTGGCATGTTTGAAATAAATATTTCCTTGATCTTGATCTTATCTTGATCTTGATCTTATCTTTATCTTGATCTTGATCTTATCTTTATCTTGATCTTGATCTTGATCTTGACAGGAGGACCCCCAGCAGATTTAGTTTCTTAATAATAAAACAAAAACACTTACAGCCGAACTGGACATCCTCAGACGGCGACCAAGGCGTTTTGAAGTGGATTATGTTTCCTGCTAAGTCACCGACAATAATTTAACATGAGTGTAACTTCAGATAATTGCACACTTTCCACCAGGCACTATTACCATATTTGGCCTCAGGGTGTCTTGCTCCTTAGCTAATTGTGCCTCGGACCAAGGAAGGACAAGAGTCTCATTATTACTGAGATGAGATGCTTCTGCCCCTCGTACATCCTTTATCGCTCGCCCTGAGCGACCCACCTTCAGCTGGGTTGTCATGGGGATTCCTCTCTACATGGGTAGTCATGGAGATGTAAACAGCCCTCCCCATTAAAACTCCTCCCTCCGCCTCGTCCTTCTTTGCCTGAACGCCTCATCTGCGATGGCGCCGAGAATAACAAAATCGCTCTCGCCCAGTCTCCCCCCTCCCCTCCCCTCCCCTCCACTCACACATCCCCTCCTCCCTCTAGCGTCATCTTCTTTTGGACTGTCGGTCTGTCAGATCTTTACACACCATGCGTCCGCATTCAGGTGACCTTTGACCTTTGACCTTGACCGGTGACCATTGATTTGTGACGTTTGACCTTGCCTTTGACCTTGGGATGTTGTGGATGTGGATTTGGAGTATGATGTAGAGGCGCAGATCAACATATTGCAACAATAACTTTGTGCCAGATATAGATAGAAAGCAGGGGCGGTTCACCGCGTTTATTATTGCGCAAGTAATTAGTAGCCCACCGAGACCCTCGGAGACGGGATCCGTGCGTGTTGCCACCAATGGCTGCGGCGTAGAGTCGGGACATAAGATATATGCGACAGAATCTATGGCTGGCACGCCCGGATCTGTCGCCATGGCAACGGTCCAACGATGCCGCTTACTAATAACGGTTGCCGCACTGATTTAGTTTGTTATTTGTTTTATGGTATGATTGTCTAACCCCCCCCCCCACACCCCATTCCACCCCACCCTACCCCCCTTGTCTAAAGGTCATTGTAAGCACCAAATCAATGCCGTGGATATAATGCTCTATTCGTTGTATATAGAGATACATCGGGAGTTATATCGCTGTTGTGTCATGTCGTTGGCCGACATGGCCTGTCCTTCCCCTCCTACCCATCCGCCCCACCCCCCCCTCCCACATTCCCCATACACACACACATGTATACCAACACGTTCCCCAGGGTCGCGGGAGGCGTGACCCCCCCCCCCCCCACCCGCCCTACTGCCATGGGTAAGTCCTGTCTCTATACCGGACGGGAAGGACCCACCCCGGCAATATGAAGGCGCTAAGTGCCCCCGACCCCAGACCTCCATCCGCCCACCCCAGACCTTCACCCCCCCCCCCCACCCCACCCCCCGTATAATAATGCTTCTGCGACGTGCTGATGCGGGATTCAGACTTGCGGAGACAATAGTCAGAGGCCGCTGTCGTCGAGCTAATGGGTCGCTAGCACTGATCCCGGGCCGGACGAGTGGGAAATTGGAGCTATGGGAGGGGGGGAGGGGGTGTGAGGGGAGGGAGGGGGGTGGAGGGGAGTGGAGGGAGGGGGTATAGGCGAGTGGAGGGGAGGAGGGGGGGGGGGGTAGGAAAGGAGGAGGGAGGGGAGGGGAGGGGAGGGGTGGGGTAAGAGGGGAGTTGTAAGCGGTGGGGTAGGGGGTGACAGATGTACGACGTGCTTCGAACTGGGAGATGTGGTTGGTAGGGTAGGGACATGGGGTCAGTTAGGTTAGGGCACCAGGCTGGAGGGAAGGGGTCTTTGGAAGGGAGGGTGCGAAGGAAGGCCTGCAGCAGAGAAGAGGCGAGAGAGAGACATGGGGTAGGGAGGCAAGGGCGGAGACACGGGAGCCTGGAGGAAAGGAGAGACGGGAGTGGGAGTGGGGTTGGGAGGGGACTGAGTGCAAAGAGGTTGGGAGGAGTGATGGGTGGGGGGGGGGGGGCGCTGGAATGGGGGGGCTAAGTAATCAGACCCGACAACCGTAATATGGTTTTCGCCGCCACTCAAGCATTCTGCGTGGGCGGCGCAATGGACAAAGCCAACACCACAGTAAATGGCGGGGATGTCTGGCGCTGGACACCACGGGTCCTTACCATGCCACATGCAGATACTGGCGGCAAATATCATTAGCGGCTTCTCATTGCAGCAATGGCATCGCCAATGTCCACGGACGCTCCTAACCTTACTCAAACTGCCGGACACGGTGTGGACGCTTCAGATGTTAAATCACTATGTCCAGCTCCTTTTTACGTGCCGCCAAGCGCCACCATGATCGTAAGCACCATGGGCCCCGGCGCGATAGCTCAGTGGATCGGTGGTTCGAGCCCTGCTGTGGCCCTGTCTGTGTGGTCGCAGGATAAAAATCCCAAGTCCGTCGCAAAGAGTAGGGGATTACCCCCGGAGACATGGCTCCTCTCTCCCTTCCTTCTTCCATTGACGCGATATGACCAACAGTGGTTAAAGCGTCCTGCATAACCAACCAAACAATCTTAAGCACCATCAGGTCAGGTCATTGGGTGGAAGTGGCAGGGTGCTAGACGTAATCTCCCGGTAATCTCCCGGTAATCTCCCGCTCTGTTACGCTCTATATATACCCTTTGCCCCACGTAAAGCTAGGTCACACTGTAACCTTTAGAATTATCCTTCATACGCGAAACTCGAAAAAGTTTGTCATCAAAAGCACTACTTTTAACCTTCTTGGTGCTGCTGGTACCGAATTCGATTCGGTCGATTATGATTAATTTGAGGCCATGTTATTTGCGAATTATATTTTCTTTGATGAAGGTGAACTACATGAAGGGCTTTACATTTTGATTAGGTTTTATTTCATATAAATTGTCATCCGACGATAACAGACCGTCAGCATTTGTGAAATTTTGCATCGATAATGGAAATTCAAAGAAAACAACCCATGAAAAACGTTCGTGACCCCAACAGCGTTGAGGTAAATCGTTCAAGGACTATTGGTTTAGGGATTGGGGTCGTACAGATGTCCAGTGATTGGGGTCGTACAGATGTCCAGTGATTGGGGTCGTACAGATGTCCAGTGATTGGGGTCGCACAGATGTCCAGTGATTGGGGTCGTACAGATGTCCAGTGATTGGAGTCGTACAGATGTCCAGTGATTGGGGTCGTACAGATGTCCAGTGATTGGGGTCGTACAGATGTCCAGTGATTGGGGTCGTACAGATGTCCAGTGATTGGGGTCGTACAGATGTCCAGTGATTGGGGTCGTACAGATGTCCAGTGATTGGGGTCGTACAGATGTCCAGTGATTGGGGTCGTACAGATGTCCAGTGATGGGGGTCGCACAGATGTCCAGTGATTGGGGTCGTACAGATGTCCAGTGATTGGAGTCGTACAGATGTCCAGTGATTTGATTGTTGCTGTATAATAAGTCTTGTGTGAATAATATGGATATCACAAACCGCAATCACAAGCATACTGGCCGCGCAGATAACTGCTTCATTTCCTTGTGTATAATACATTACAATAACATTAAGATACACTCTAATATATTAAATTAAATACGCCATCCCACGAAATTCGTCGATGACCTCATCTGCGAGTTTGCGCTACTTGAGTTGAGAGAGAAGGAATGTGGGGAGTGCGGAGCAGCCTCCTCATGGTAAGATTTAGAAACTAACAAAATGAAAAGAAACTAAATAAACATTGGTTTCCTTTCATTGTTATATAGCAAATGGATACCAAATCCTCGTGATTTGCGGTGTCTAGTTTCTTTATTTATAGTATATATATATATATATATATAGCGAGAGAGAGAGAAAGGTAAATGTATTTATTGATTAGGTCAGACAGCGGTCTTCATGCATTAGTATTGATTTGAAGTGTTGCTTGAATTACTTCGAAGAATCCTCCCCACGTCCCCAGCCGCTTCTGTCCACATCACGTGATCAGCTGCCTCTTATCAAGGTATAGGGGAAATAATAAGTTGAAGAATGGAGCGTAAACAGCAGCTGTGGGTCCACATCGGCGCCTCACTTAGGGAACCGAAGGAACTACATTATGTGCGCAACAGATGGTCGGTAAACTTCGATCGCCTTCGGTGATAAGTGTATTAATGCGCGTCGCCTGCGGTATGCAGGGCTTTAACGGCTTCAGACGCGCCCTTCCCTGGGCGTGGTTAATATGGCCTTGCTAGGATTTCGACACGTTCCTTTGGGTGTTACCTTTGTCCTCATAGTTATTGACTAGTGACTTAAGTTCAACTTAGTCCCTTTCGTGTAAATCTGTCAAGTAGCGAAGTTAATGAAATGCCGGATCTCTGCGGACTGGTGGAAGGTGAGGAGTATCGAAGGAAGGGATGGTATAGACACGCGAAGGAACTATAGTCAATACACAGCAGGCATGCAATGCTGATTACAACATTAATACCTCAGATTACAAATCTTTAGTAGTTATTAAAGCACCTGTAGTTTAGGCAATAACGAGATAGGAGCGGATAGGGGGAGATATGACCTTTGTAACCACGTGCATCGAGTTCAAGGTCGTACATTCGATAGGTTCTTTTTAGTAACAAAAACTATGGACTGCCAAAAACAACAACTAAAATACTGGATTTGTTTACAGCAAGGCGTTACACCTGTTGACACTATCGATTTTCCCTTCACTTACAGGTATGCATTGTACTATGCCCAGCTAAAGCCACATGCATGATCATATAGCGACGTATAAATATGGTATTCCTATACACATATACTATATACACATATACTCATAACTCTTGAAGACATAGTTTTCAAAGAGACGGATCTAGAGGCGGGCGGGGGGGGTGGGGGGGGGGGAGGTGGTGGGGGGAGTAGTGGGCTTACACCTCCCCTCTTGGGAATTTGAACATACACTGTAAAAGTCGGGTTTTCCGACGAAATACATCGCAAAGTGACATGCTGCAGATGCACCGCCCCACCAATGAATGACAATAGCTAGATCCGCCCCTGCAGCCATGGTTGTATAACATATACAAAGGAAGCAGCTTGCGCAGCGAGTGCGCTCGGAAATCCATTTTTTTTTCAAATTAGGTGCCGACCAAGGGCGGTGAGGGTGTCACAGAGGGTCCGTCTTCCATGGTAGGGTGATCCATTATTTAGTGCACAGCTCACGCATTACTCACGCATACCATTGAAGGTTATTGATCGCATTTCCCGTCGTTTGACAAATCCTGCATCGACCATCGTCAAATAGCCTTAGCGACCTATGCAACAGCCAATCTGCATCTCTCGAGGGTAACGTTGAATAACCTATTCGGCAACAGATGTTTGCCAAGGAATATCTTCCATGGGTGAATAGCTTATCCATTGATAGTAATCACCCTTCCTCGGTCTTTGTATTTACAGTATACATGACCCTCGCAACCCTCGTGACCTTGGACATACCACTCGGCATATTCAGATTGTGTGCTATACGTACACTTAATATATACACGTATTTATTTCACAGTGGCTAGTTACACCGTACTGTGTCAATAACAGGTAGGAATAAAGTTGTTTCGGACAGTACTGTGTCAATTAGAGATATGATATCTTATTGACAGAGTACCAATTAAAAGCGACAATACATTTCAGGATTAATTTAACATGTTTAATTACGATCATGGCCATGGTTGGGAACTATATGTCTCACGGTTTTTAGACCATGCATTGTATATTGGTTTTTTTCCCGTGTGCCGCCATATCTCGCCATCCTGGTCAAAGCCGTCTCTGATTGGACGGTGTCCATAGCCAGCCTGTTCCACGCGCGCGATCCTTGTGACATGGTCTCTGATTGGACGGTGTCAATAGCCACCCTGTTCAACGCGATCATTGTGACGTGGTATCTGATTGGCCGGTGTCAATAGCCACCCTGTTCAACGCGATCATTGTGACGTGGTCTCTGATTGGACGGTGTCAATAGCCACCCTGTTCAACGCGATAATTGTGACGTGGTCTCTGATTGGACGGTGTCAATAGCCATCCTGGGCAACGCGCGCGATCATTGTGACGTAGTCTCTGATTGGTTGGTTGGTTGGTTATTCAGGACGCTTTAACCACTTTTGGTCATATTGCGTCAATGGGAGAAGGAAGGGAGAGTGGAGCCATGTCCCCGGGGGTAACCCCCTACTCTTTACGAAGAAAGACATGGGATCTTTATCCTGCGACCACACAGACATGGCCACAGCAGGGCTTGAACCACCGACCCACGTGCCGTTAGGCTCTCAGGTGACCAGAGCACTCAATGCGAGCGCTCTAGCCCACTGAGCTGTCGCGCTGCCCCTGGTCTCTGATTGGACGGTGTCAATAGCCACCCTGTTCAACGCGCGATCATTGTGACGTGGTCTCTGATTGGACGGTGTCAATAGCCCTCCTGGTCAACGCGCGCGATCATTGTGACGTGGTCTCTGATTGGACGGTGTCAATAGCCATCCTGGTCAACGCGCGCGATCATTGTGACGTGGTCTCTGATTGGACGGTGTTAATAGCCATCCCGTCCAACACGCGACCATTGTGACGTGGTCTCTGATTGGACGGTGTCAATAGCCACCCTGTTCAACGCGCGATCATTGTGACGTGGTCTCTGATTGGACGGTGTCAATAGCCCTCCTGGTCAACGCGCGCGATCATTGTGACGTGGTCTCTCATTGGACGGTGTCAATAGCCATCCTGGTCAACGCGCGCGATCATTGTGACGTGGTCTCTGATTGGACGGTGTCAATAACCATCCTGTTCAACGCGCGATCATTGTGACGAGATCTATGATTGGGAGGTATCAATAGCAGAGTCTTCACTACCGATACTTCGTATTTATATATTCGCAATATATCATTATATCATTTTGTTCCTTTCAGATGCGGAGCTGGAATCCTTCATTGTGGAAGTAATAGAAGCCAACAATAGAGGTGTGTCGGCGATAGGAAATGTCTCCAGTGAACCCAACTGGAGCTTCGGACAATCCCTGTTCTTTGCTGGAACAATACTCACCACCATCGGTAAGTACATCCAATTACCTCCCAACTCCTTCACATTAAAAAAAAATTAACATCATTTATTTAACGAGGTTTTCCTAGGGTCACCTCAACAAACATAACAATAAATGAAACAACATATAATAAGTCCTATACAACATAACTCCTTCATATTGTGCTCACCACCATCGATAAGTAAGGATAACCAAATACCTTTCCAAATACCTCACACCATTGGTACTTAAGAACACTCAATTACCTCCCACCTCCTCCATATTTGTACTCACCACCACTGGTAAGTAAGAACACTCAATTACCTTCCTCCTCCTCCATACTTGCAATTTCCATTTCAATGGATCATTATTTCACTGCTGTGATTACATCACCCATGGTGCACACGGGTCAACAATGTAAGCGGAGGCGGGGGGGGGGGGGGGGTTAAATCTGGGCTGGCCATAAAATATCGCTGTATTTTGAACATTGATTAATGATTTGCATCCCAGTCCAGCATGGCGTACTTGTTCAGTGCAGCTTTACTCAGTCTGCTTCCATATTATAAGTTGCTATATTTGTCACTCGGCTTTAAATTACTTGGATGTCGGGCTGGTTGTTAGCGGGGGCGACCTGCAGACAGTTGATGTGCCAGACACTAATTGGTCTTGCTTGTATAGTGTTCCGAGCAAACACTTTTCACGCCGCAATACGAAAACGCTTACTTACGTCCGATGAAAAAGTTAATATGTCGCTTATATTTGAAATTTTGGATGTGGCCATTGTTATAAATATCAATACAACCATCGTTGCAAAGACTGTTGTTATCGATCATTGCAGCTCTCGTTGCAATGACTGTTGCTATTATTGCAGCTGTCGTTGCCATGACTGTTGATATTATTGCAGCTCTCGTCGCAATGACTGCCGGTCGCAATGACTGCCGTTATTATGGCAGCCGTCAATTGTCGTTGTTGCTTTGGCTTTGTGTTTGTCTATTGCAGTTTTCGCGATTCTATTGGTATATACCCGTTTGTAAAAATTGTTACTCAAGTCAAGTGACATTTTCAGCTCAATGGTAACGCGAAATGGATACAAAGATAAAAATCTATATTACATCGCTAATTTTTTCCTGAAAAGAGTGGATTCACCCATGTCTAATTGATAACGTGAATAGAACCTTAATAGTGTATTAATGTAAAAACTCGCTATATGTCAGTGTATTGCATTTTTTCCCCACGATGGCCTCGGGCTCATTGTTGCTTTGAAATAAACTTTTTCAAACGTCTTTATAATTGCAGGTTACGGTCACGTGACGCCACTCTCGGAGGGCGGCAAGGTGTTTTGCATCGTGTACGCCGCTATCGGCATCCCGCTGACCCTCATCATGTTCACGGCTCTGGTCGAGCGCCTCATGCTGGTCACCAACCGCATCCTGCAGGCCCTGATCGAACGCCTGGGCCACATCTACCAGGTGTTCCACATCCGGCTCCTGCATTTGTTCCTCATCCTCTTCGTCCTCATCGTCTTCGTCCTGCTCATACCCTCCGCCATCTTCACCGTCATCGAGGACGATTGGAATTACCTGGACTCCTTCTACTACTGCTTCATCTCCATGACGACCATCGGCCTGGGGGACTACATCCCGGGGGACAACGCCCACCAGCTGCACAGACCGCTGTACAAGATTTGTACCACGTGTAAGTACATAGCGAGGGAGTGGTGGGGTGGGGGGGGGGGGTGATAATAGGGATGATATATGTTTGTGTTTTGCTTTTATTAACTGTTACACCTTCCAGTCCTTCGTGCATATGGGCATATGAGTTTCGGAGACAAGCGCTGTATCGAATTTCTTTCCTATGGCCTTTAATTTATTGCATTCGACTTTTGACTCAAAGGTTAACCATTTTTTCGTACCGCCTTGGCACTATTACGTGCAGCCGTTGCAACGGCAATAAATCAGTCACCAGATGACGCCAATTTCAGGCCTGTGATTGATCCCAACTTTCCTACTTTTTCACTACTTAATTTAGGTTCTCCTTACTTTTTTTTTATTTTGTCCCTACTTTTTACACTTAATTGGACTGAAATAAGATTTGTTCGGATGACAGGCAAGGCACCCATTGTTTGAAGGAAATCGGGTACATCATGGTCACGCCCCAAGTGTCGGATTGATGCCCGATGACCTATGACACTGGCTACTGGCACAGAGTAGGTATCATAGAGTAGGTATTATAATGTATAAGCCCTACTCTGTGGTACTCGAATGCAAGTTCTTTATCCTGTGGTAGGCGTAAAATTCATCTCGGCAAGTAAGGAGTAGCTATTTTTTTTCCTGAAGCCTACCTGTCCCTACTTTATCCCCTAATTGTTTGCCACAACTAGCCCTACTTAATCCCTGCTTTTTGGTAAGGTGTCAATCACAGGCCTGCAATTTCCATAATGTTGCCATGAGAAATATACATCTCTTCATGGACATGAGTTAAAGTGGTCCATATACACTAGATATGCGCACATGTCTTGAGGTTATTAGTTTATTGGATTGGTTATCCAACGCCGACACATCGTTCCTTTTTTATTCTACATTGTTCTTTTCTGTTCTACATTGTTCTTTTCTATTCTACATTGTTCTTTTCTATTCTACATTGTTCTTTTCTACTCTACTTTTCTATGCTACATTGTTCTTTTCTATTCTACATTGTTCTTTTCTATTTTACATTGTTTTTTTTTTATTCTACATTGTTCTTTTCTATTCTACTTTTCTATTCTACATTGTTCTTTTCTATTCTACATTGTTCATTAAATACCTTGTTTTGTTTCTTGCATCCTACGGACAGTCTATCTCTTCGTCGGCCTTGTCATGATGATGCTGCTCCTGGCGAACATCTACGACGTCCCGGAGCTGAATATTGGCTACCACTTCTACCTGCGCAGCGATCAGGAGGAACCTGGGGAACGTCGACAACTGAACTCATCGGAAACCGGACCCAAATACAGTGAACAGGTCAACAAGGCATACAGCGATGACGTCAGCGGGTCTGCGCGCGGGTCCGACGAGCGAGCACAGCTCACCAGCAAATAGGAACGCCGCTCGCAGTCACGTGATTTATTTATTTATTGTGGCCATTACGTCAGCGAGCGCTATGGTTCCAGTTTGGTTATCTAGTCACCAGTACCGTAAAATAATGATATGAATTGGATGAATTCAGATATGGGTGGGTATCGAGATTGTGGTTCGATACTCAATTGAATAGGATTTGTTACTTATTGGATGTTATATTTGCAAGTAAAAATTGTTTCTCAGCGTATATGGATCTATATTGTAAACTTAGATAGGATGTTAAAAAAACGTCGAAATAGATTAGTGAACTTTTTGGTTAAACAAACGCTATCTAGGCTTATTGCTGTTAATTAACGCCATATGTTCAGCATATGCCGGCGGGTTCCCGATTCTGTCACTCCAATCTCTGGTTCATTATTGAAAGTTAAAAAACATATTGTGATGATAGTTGTTGTTATATTTGTATACATATTGTATAAAGAAATCGGGGCGTGCTCTTTGCGGCCATCATCTCCTCATTTGTTAAGATACCTGAATGTCATTTCATTACGGCGAAATTAGGATCTTATCTGCATACGAACACTTGAGGAACTATCGTGGGCCATATGCGAGCCATAGTGATTACCAAATGAAAGTTACAGAAACACGTCGTGTGACGTATTGTTAACACGTGGTGTTATATATTGATTACTCACCGTGTTATATATTGATAACTCATCGCGTTATCAATATTGATAACACGTGTGTTAAATATTGACAACACGTGGTGTTAAATATTGATAACACGTCATGGTAAATATTGATAACACTGGTGTTCCATTTGTATACCACTGGTGTTCAATATTGATAACACTGGTGTTCAATATTGAAAACACATCGAGTTAAATATGGGTAACACGCGGTGTGAAATATTGATAACACGTCCTCTTTTGTATATAGTAAAATACGGTTTGCCGAACTTCCCATATTTCAGGCCTCACAGGTCAGACACCTTATGCCAAATGTCTCCACTCTTGAATTCAATCTTGGGTGAACATCTTTGATTACATCGTACAAACTAATATAAATATAGGCACAAATTACCTGTATAAATACACGTGTTTCCAATCATTAATGAATTGTGATAGTGGTGATATTGAAAGATAATAAATTTCGTTTTAGAGATGTTAGAATTCCATTTAGAGATGTTAGAATTTCCTATCTACATGTGTTATGCCGATCAGTGATGTCACTGTTGCGGTTATTAAAGAGTAATTTACCAGTGCGTAGTTTTTACCAATGTCGAATTGTTATTATATTATAGAACTGCTTATCATAATACTTATAATGAATATCTTCCATATTACCCATTGTTGTTACCATGACTAAAACATGGAATGACTTACTATTGTTGAATTGCGCCAATGATTAAACGGATTATTATCCATTCATTGTGAGGCAACGGATTGTTCACTCATTAAAATCATTGTGATGAACTTGTGATAACAAGTATAGCGCACTATCTGAGTGCATGTCAATTATCATATGCGAACATAGGTTCGCCAGATTGTAAAAGCAATACAAATTCTCCAAATGTACCGGTAATCAGATACACTTGTCTCATATACCTTAGCCTTTTGAAGACTTCAGTACACAAGCCTCCTTTTTAATCTAATCTCAGATCTAACTGTTGCTGCAACTATCACTGCAGTCGTCAGTATATTTGACGTCATAATTCCTGGCGTATGCTATCGGCCACGTGTTATTGCCGTCTCCCTGTGGCAGTCTCTTTACATTGGTGACATCAGCATTATACCACGATTGCAGTTGTTGTCGCTGGCTTGGCGCTACAACTGTCGACCCAGTTGTTTTAGAGTCGTCGACACAGCTGTTTTAGAGTCTCCATATGGTTGTTTGAAGTTTTACCATACGGTTATTTTAAAATTGTTGCAACAACTGTCGCCAAAAGTGTTTTAAAGTTATTGCTACAGCTGTCCTACCCTCCTTCAGCTGTTGCGGCAAGTTGACATTACAGTTAGTTATCAGTGTCAGATTTGACTTAGCCCTACTGCTAGTGATTAAGAGCACGGGGAAGGTTTAGGCTCGGGTAGAATGAAGACGTGTTAACAGGCATATGTTTCTGCTCTTTGTGACACCTAGAGGCGCTCTGCATTAGTTGCCGCTCACAGCGGAAACCCAAACGGATATACTGCAGTACTTTGTTTTTCTCTGTGTTATATTGTTTTAATAATGCGAGGTATTATTTTGTTATCGTTCGCTTCATGGTTGTGATACTTCAGCCATTCCTTAGATCGAGTGCATTGTACAACGTTTTGGTCAAGATGATAGAATAATGAACTCAAAAAGCGCGTATACCCATTGGAAAGTTCGCGTCGCCAAATCCGACAATTTTAATTAATTCCATGATAAATATTTTACTAATTACTGATACATGTATATATATAAATATATATACTGTTGATGTAGTGCAAACACAAACCCAACTGCGCCTATTACCTGAGACGGCGTACAATCAATACCAATACAGCGCATTCACCAATTTTCGCACTTATGAGTTCGATCTTTCTGCTCGCTATCGATGTAATTGCCGTAGAGCGCTCGGCGCTCATCATGAAACGCTCAACAGGTATTAACGGATATGGTAAATCGATATCTGAATCCAGCTGTGTCGGTTATTTTTCCTATAATTCGACAAATGGAGGGTCATTATTTTTTCTATTATTTTATTTATATACGGTTTGTTATATAACTATATATATCTATATATATGGCGAACCGCACCTCAAAAATACCAACGAAGATTCGATAGGGTTGAGTTTTTGTGGTATTTAGATGGTGTGGTTTCTGGGAGAAATGGCCATGTGGCTGCTATCACACAGGACCTAAAGTTGCTCATATAGTGATATGTCATTAATATATGAAATTGAAATTCATGAACTAAATACGAAGTTTGCAACAATGTGCTCCGGGGTGGGGTGGGGGGGGGGGGTGCAAAGCCATGTGTAACTAAGTCACAGAATTTAAGTGTATTCCTCTAATTAATTCATTACACGGTTTTAGGCAAGCTAAGCAAACCGCAAAAGGGTGATTTTTTAGTGTTTGCACTAGTGGAGCCCTAAGATTTTACAAATTTAGATGCAGACATGATTTTGAAGGGCAAGAGGTATTTGAATAGCTCTAGGGTCTTTTTTTAGATATAGGACAGAATACACAAACGCGCCTGTCATGTTATAGCGTACTTTAATCATTCCTTGTAATCATCCATGATGAAATGAATCTTATTGTTTCTCGATTGCACTCGAGTGTCAAGCTGATATATTTCTTGCATATATACGTATATATCTTTAACTATGGTGTTTAGAATTCACTAACAGTTACCCTTTAGTTAATTATTTTCATATTAAAATATTGTACTCACTATAAGTAAATGTAGGGTATAGTCTATATTCGTTATGATATAAATCATTATATATAGTGAAAAATGCTGTATGAGCATGTATGAGTCATGTGGTGAAATTACGATGCTACGTCAATATTCCATGGACTGTTTTATTACCGTGGAAATGTAATGTCTAATAGTTGTGTCCGTTAATTGGACCACATTGGCGTTTGTCTAGCCTGGCCCGTTCATTGGACCGGACAGACTTCTGTCTAGTTTTGTCCGTGAATCGGACTGGACAAACCTATGCCTAGCATTGTCCGGTAATTTGACGGGAGAAACGTATATCTAGGCTTGTCGGTTAATTGAACCGGGTTAAGCGTTTTTCTTAGCCTTGTTCGTTAATAGAACAGGATGGATGCCTGAATCTTTAATTTTCTCTCGCTATTGTGTGCCAAAAGTCATAACGCGACCATGTTGGTGGTGATAGATCGATCCTTACGAGTCTCTCGTCACACTCCCAGCAGAGGGAGCTCGTTCCTCACATCACTATAACCCACGCGGAACGTCCTCTGCCGGGAGATCGGTCTCTCGCGTTTTAGGGAGGGTGAACCGGATCTGCATCAATGGCGGATTGTTTTCCCCACGACAATGTATAATCGGACGCGGAGAAAGAATAATGGAATTTCGTCGCTGCATGCAGAGCGATTTCCTGCTTACCCACCTTTTCCCATGCAAGCCAATAATAACGTGACCCAGTCCAGTGTCAAAGTGCCAATACAGCACGACATCGCCTAAACCATGTACATAAGTCCCAGATATCACCCATGCACGAAGACCTGCTATCTCACACGTCTTGGGCGTATATATATAAGAGGGCTGGGCGCATATTTTAACGGCTGCACAGAAACCATCGATGTGCAATATGTATATATATATCTATAATGCTTGTTTTGTTTTCATGTTTGTTATTGCAGAAATGCATACTGTTAAATACTGATTGTGTCCGCGGCTCGCCGTGTCACACGTGACGTAAGCTGTGTAAAGTATCTTAAATGACCTTTTACTCACCTTCGCCTCATCTATTATCTTTAGTCGTGGTCGTGCCTACGTGAGCGTGTCAAGTGTACGTCGTGTTGTTTGTGAAGAGTGGAATAAATCGGAGTGCAAACCTGAATGGTGTGGGAAATTCCCCTGATCTCTCCTGCTGCTCCGTCATTTCTTAGACAGTTATCCTGTTGCGTTATATCTAAATAACAAACAATGAAATATATCGTTCATAGGTTATTGTACTGAAATTTATACAACACAGAGAAGGTTTTATGAAACATTTGAAACACGAGGCTTGACACTTAATTGAGGCTATATCCCGTGGGGTATATACATACGTGACGTACCTGAATGAGACGATATCTATCTAAACGCTGACTGTAAAGCTGAAGGAATGGTTAGAGCAAATAGAGTTCAAGAGTTACAGTTCAAGCAACGTATGTTACACTGAGATAAATACATAAACACCACAGTAATAACGGTAATAATAATAATAATATAATGATGAATATTCATACACACTTAAGTATTTACCATGTCAGTTGACTTTACTGTCGTCATCAGATTAATAAATGGGGCAGACGCGGCTCGAAGGACAGAGCCTGCCATGACCTGCCTTTATTGTAGTGAACTAAATCTCCATAGTCTAAGCCATCCGAGTATTCGTCCAGATGTGGTCTATGACCTAAAATTAGAGTGGTTACTCTGCCCGGGGGGGGGGGGGGGGGGCTGGGTACTTAATACACTGCTGCGGGCGTCGGGTTCCGCGGTATACTCTATTGGGGTATCTTTTTCATCACAAATGTCCGCTCCCTCATACATTAAGGGGCACCTGCGGTACCCCCGCCCCCCATCCGGGGTTACTCTGTTTTCACTAAATCAAATTGGTAGGAGGAAAATTGGACGCTACATTGGTATCGCGAAGCACGAATCTCCCAGAATTCCTGATGCCAATCGCGGGGATCGGAAAAGGTGAAGTATTTTTGTTCGTGTTCAATTAACTGCGATTTTTACGACATAACAATTACCAATTAATGGGCATGCATATAGACCGGCCAAAAGTGTGGTCGTAATGAGAGTATGTAGTCTAAAGATACGTTTCCGGAAAATAAAAAACACAAAAAAGAACTACACGAATATTCAAGATGTAGCACAAAATATATTCTCGTACATAAGAGTCATTTTGGTGGGGGCCGATATTTTTCTTTTCTTGATTTCTTATAATATATCAACCTATCAGTAACAAGGACGCTACGCGGATCACTAAGTCGCGAGAGCATCGTGCCTCCGGCATTGCCGCACATGTAAACAGACCAATAGTTTCTCGTTCAATAATAAATTCGCCTGTCGTCTGTTTTTGCGTTAAAGAAACGTTAAAGAGGACGATTTTTTTTCTTTAACATAAAAAGCAAGATTAAAAAATAAATAAATACCGAGCCATAATCCCCTCTCCCTTGAATATCAAATGGTCCCTCCCTAAATAGGTTTCAAGAGGTCCGCGCACTTCGCTCGCAAACCCTAACTTAGCCGTTATGACAATCAACGACGCGCCACCCAGCGAATGCTGGTAATACTATTCTGCGACCTTGACCCTCGTAAATAATACGGACGACGAAAGATAAGACCCGTTCACTTCAAAGAAGAACAAGTCAACACGCTCTAACAATGGAGAGCTGAACGCCATCTTTTGTCATTATCTGGAGAGTAGCTTGCATACATAACACTTCAGGTTTGAGAATAGTTTCAGTTATTTGCTGCCTGTATTCATACAGATTTCAATAATAAGCCCCTAACTTGTGCCTGGTTAATTAATAGGCGCATTTCTTTGGGCCAGGACCGGTACGGGCGGCGTTAGGCCGCCCGGTAGGTCTATAGTATAGATAGCCTGAAAATCAGACGTTAATGTCGTGACAGTCTGACTGTCACGACATTAACGTCTGATTTTCAGGCTATAGTATAGACAGAACCGCCGTACTACCACAACAGCCGTATGGTCTCCCCAGCCCCTAGTAAGGGGTGGGAGTGGGTAAAGGGTGATAGGCTTAGCGACTTAGCAGAGGCCAGACAAAGAGCCGGCAATTGACAGTTGAATATTGTATGTGACTCAGTCAATGGAATAAAAAAATGTGCCAATGCCATGGACCAGTAAGCGACAAGCAATCCATTTATTTTCCATGCATCACATATTTATTAACAATACATCACCCATCACTCTTGCAACAAGGTTCCCCTGCATTCTTGATGGCCTTCCTCCGGCCCTTATTGTTATCGACTGATTAAAGACACTGAAATGGATCATAGCCTTCAAAATGAAGCCGGCTTGTAGGTTTAAAATGTTAAATATGAATCCTGTAATGCCGCTGCACCCTCCCCCCCCTCCTGATTAGATTGCAGTATTGATTGGAATGATTGTGAATTAAAGTTCTTATCAAATAAACTGAAATAGAGCTCAATATAACCTCCAGAAATGAAACAAAAGTGTAAAAAAAAACTACCCAACCCATGCCATCCTTGAAAAATCATCAGATCTCATACGGGTATGGCTTAATTGTCATTGTCCATAAAATATTGCGTTGAAATATCATCCTGTACTACTTGTAAAATGTTTAGAAAATATTATGGTAAGGTACTCTTGTAAATAGTTGAAAAATGATCATGTATGAATGAGGCTAATTGTCTTTTTCTAAGAACGCCATTTTTACCTGTGACCACCCCTTTAGGCGTTGCACATAACCTGCTTATCTACCTGGCTACACACACAGCCCGCTAATCGCTTCACACATCCCTGTCTCCACCCCAAGCTTGTGACCAGTCAACTAACCCAGGTGTGAGCTTCTTGCACCCCTCCCAAATCTCCCCCATCCTGTCCCCACCCCCTCCCCACCCACATCCTGATAGACCGCCACCCCACCCTCCCTAACCCATACGGCTATTCGCGACACTGCCAGAACCATGAAATCTGCTTTCTTTCTAAATTTGGTTTGAAAAACATTGATACAAAAAATTACCCACCATCTGTGGTGTACTAAACCATACAGCCCCAAAAAATAATTGTTTTTCCCAAAATTGAGGGTGTATCAAAACTTAGGTAAATTTTTGGTGTTTCAAAACATACGTAAATGATGGTACACAGGGTATGATACAGGATATTAGCCGGAGACTCACCTGTCCGCCTGATGAGCAGGCAGTTTCAATTTTGGTGGGCAGAGTTTCAATTTGGCAGGCACTCAGGTGGTGTTTATCCACCCAAAAAGGGCCTTGTGGTCAGAATTTTTAGAAGAAAATCATAGCGCTCACAATTTTATATGAACACTTTTTTTACCAGCCAAAATGTTGGGTGGCCAAAAAATATTCTGGCTAATACCCTTGTATGATATATAATATAGAGAATACCATATTTCATTATATCTATACATAGTGAGCTCAGTCAATCATATTCACCATGCCAATAAATAATTTTGGTGTTATAAATGTAAGTGGGTAACAGCGTGTATGTACACTGTTTTTGATAATTTTAAGTTTAACGTTATACTCTATTATACTGTATGTGTTAACCAGAGACTGAGCCTGGTGTAGATATCTACATGACTGAATACCTTCATTCATTCCGCCTGGTTCCTTGCAGGTGATATCACCGCACCCGCTGTCGATCAATGGTGTGGCGAATGTGTCGGCTGGTGTCCAGCATGAAGTTCTCCTACCGAGTGGTGGCGCTGCTGATGCTGGTCGTCACCTTGGCCGTCGTCTACCTGACTTGGGGCGAGAACCTCGTCAGCGGGGAGGACCGGAACCAGACCAGGAAGGCCTCAGGGGGTCTGCTGGGGTCGTCGCTGCTGGGGCGGGCCAGCCTCAATAGTTCCTGGGATCCCTGGGCGTCATCGGCCGCCCGAGGGGGGACACCACCCCACCAGGTGGGGGTCCCCAAGCGCGGCCCCCCGCGGGTTGCCAAGGCGACCTGCGCGTATGACAAGTTCGAGGGCGCGCGCAGGGACGTGGGGACGTTCCAGCTGTTGGAGGAGGTGGCTAGATCCATGGGGCGGAAGGGGTTGGGCGGGCGGATCCCGAAGGAAGGGCTACCCCAGGATGACGGGGGTCCGTACAAGCGACTACCGCTGAAGGTGATCGTGGTGCCGCACTCCCACAACGATCCCGGTTGGCACAAGACCGTGGACGGGTATTTCGAGGACCAAACCAAGCCAACCTTAGACAACATGGTGGAGAAACTGATGAAATACCCGACCATGACCTTCATCTGGGCCGAGAGCGTCTTCTTGCGGATGTGGTGGGAGACCCTGGATCTGAGCCGGAAGCAGGCCGTCCGGGGGCTGATCCAGAACGGGCAGCTGGAGATTGTCGTGGGCAGCTGGGTGGTTCCGGATGAGGCCAACCCCCACTACTTCGCCCTGGTGGATCAGATGATCGAAGGCCACCAGTGGTTGGAGTCCGAGCTGGGCGTCAAGCCCCGGAACACCTGGAGTCTGGACCCGTTCGGCTACTCCTCGACGCTGCCCTACCTCTACCGCCGAGCCGGCTACGACAACATGGTCATCCTCCGCACTCACCGCCTGGTGAAGTCTCTTCTGGAGCAGCGGATGTCCTTGGAGTTCTCCTGGAGACAGTCGTGGGACCGCGGCGGCAGCGGCGGTACAGGCGGCGACACGGATATCTTCACCCAGATGATGCCCTACAAGCTGTACAACATCAAACACACGTGCGGACCCGATCAGGATGTCTGCCTGAAGTTTGACTTCCGGAAGATCCCGGGAGAGACGAGCGAGGCGAGGCCCGAGTCGGTCGGAGCCAACAACGCGGCGCGCCTGTCCGAGCTTCTCCTGTCCGAGTACCTGAAGAAAGCCAGCCTCTTCCGCCACAACGTCATCCTCATCCCCATCGGCGACGACTTCCGGTTCGACCGGCCGGTGGAGTGGGATCAGCAGTTCGGTAACTACTCCTTGCTGTTCGAGTACCTCAATGGGCACCCGGAACTGAACGTGCAGGCGCGCTTCGGCACGATTCAGGACTACTTCCGGGAGGTCCGGAAGGAAGCCGAGGCGCTTAACACCACGGTGGAGCGCATGTTTCCTACGCTGACTGGGGATTTTTTCCCGTATACGGACGAGCGCGAGGAGTATTGGACGGGGTACTACACCAGCCGGCCATTCGATAAGCTCCTGGGGCGGGAGCTGGAGGTACAGCTGCGGGCCGCCGAGGTGGTACATTCCTTGGCCATGGCGTCCCGGCGGGCGGCGTATGACGCGGAGGCGGAGGCGGCCCAGGCCCTGAGTCTGCTCCGGACGGCGCGTCAGGATCTGGGATTGTTCCAGCACCACGACGCCATTACCGGGACCGCGCGCAGCTACGTCGTCCTGGACTACGAGCAGCGTCTCAAGGTTGCCATTAGCAACGTGCGCGACGTGTTCCGCGGGGCGCTACGTCATCTCATCCGGGACCCCCGAGCGACGGCCACGCAGAGCGGCGCCTCTGACGTCACCCTGGAGGTGGATAGCCCCATGGCGTATAAGCTGGCTAAGCCGCTGACGACCGCCTTCGCCGTGCCCAAGGGTGGCGGGTTCAACGTGGTCCTCTTCAACCCGGTGGCCCAGGGCCGGCGGGAGGTGGTCCGCCTGACGCTGACCGCAGCGCACGTAGCGGTGTTCAGCGACAAGAACAAGCCGGTGACGTGCCAGGTGAACCCGCTCTGGGTGGCCGAGGGGGTGCCCTCGGGGGCCCACTTCGAGTTGGTCTTCACGGCCGTCCTGCCCGCCCTGGGCTCCGTGGTCTACACCGTGGGGGACGCCAAACCCTCTGCCGCCACCCGCTGCCAGCTGGCCTCGGTGGAGCTGTATAACCTCCCAGCGGCGGCGGCGGCGGCGGCGGCGGCGGGAGCGGCGCCCAAGGCCCCGCCACCGGTATTCAGCATCAAGCAGCACAGCGGCGACGACGGTGGTGAGCCGCTCGTGTTGGAGAACCGACACATCAGGGCCGAGTTCTCGACCACTGACGGCTTCCTGCAGTCGGTCGCTGACGTCCCCGACCCCTTGGGCGGCGGCGGCGGCACCGGTGGCGGCGGTAAGACCCAGACCAAGACCCGCATCCGGTTCCTGCTCTACGAGACCGTCCACAGCGGCGCCTACATCTTCAAACCGGAAGGCAACGCCACGGGGCGGGAGTTCTTGCTGCGGCCGGCGGTCTGCGTGCTGCGCGGGCCCGTCGAGTCGGCCGTCCACAGCCTGCAGCCGCTGGTCAACCACACGGCGCGCCTCTACCACGGCGCCGTCCCGGCCGCCCGGGCCCTCGAGCTCGTCAACGTCGTCAACCTCACCAAGCTCTCCAACGTCGAGATGATCGTCAGGGTCGCCACCGACGTCGACAACCTCAACCGGACGTTCTTCACGGATCTCAACGGGTTTCAGGTCGCCAGGCGGCGCGCCTTCCCCAACTTCCCGCCGGAAGCCAACTACTACCCGATGACGTCATTCCTCTTCCTGGAGGACCGCCGCGCGCGGCTGTCGCTGGTCTCGGCCCAGCCCCTGGGGGTCAGCAGCCAGGGTCCCGGCCAGATGGAGGTCATGCTGGACCGACGCCTGCGTTACGACGACGGTCGCGGCCTGGGTGAGGGGGTCATGGATAACAAACTGACCCCCAGTCGGTTTTATCTGTTACTGGAGAGGCCCGTTACGACTCTGACCGCCGACCGCCTCGCCTTCAAGGCTAGGAGGGAGGTGGCCTTCCCGTCGCTCCTGGCCCATTCATTGGCCGACAGCTTGCGGCATTATCCAATCAGCGCCGTCGTTAGAGGCGGCGACAAGAACATCGTACTGCGGCACGAACCAATCGCCGGAGAGCTCCCCTGTGACGTCACGCTAGTCAACCTGCGCTGCCTCGAGGCGGACTCGTCACGTGACGCGGCTCACCGCGCGGCGGCCATCTTGCATCGCGTCGGGACCGACTGCGACTTCGACGCTCCCGGCATGCATTGCGCGGCGGGCGGGCCTCAGAGCGCGGCACTGTCGCTAGAGGAACTGTTCGACTCCGACTCCAAGACGGTAACTCAAGTTGAGGAGAAGTCGCTCTCCCTCATGCATAGCAAGAGGGTTCTGGCCACCAAAGAACGTGTCAAGCTTGATCTCATGCATCTCTATGCGTTTGTCTTGTCGTTCAGCTAGTGTTTTCTGCGTCTGGTTTATAGGGATGCCGCAACTTTTCGGTATTTAGCTACCGTACGGTATGTCTCTTCATCCTTACGGTATGTCTACTTGCATACGTATGCTACAGTAGTACATTTATGTATGCTACAGTAGTACATTTATGTATGCTACAGTAGTACATTTATATATGCTACAGTAGTACATTTATGTATGCTACAGTAGTACATTTATGTATGCTATCGTAGTAAATTTATGTATGCTACAGTAGTACATTTATGTATGCTACAGTAGTACATTTATGTATGCTACAGTAGTACATTTAGGTATGCTACAGTAGTACATTTATATATGCTACAGTAGTACATTTATGTATGCTACCGTAGTACATTTATGTATGCTACCGTAGTACATTTATATATGCTACTGTAGTACATTTATGTATGCTACAGTAGTACATTTAGGTATGCTACGGTAGTACATTTAGGTATGCTACAATAGTACATCTTTGTATGCTACAGTAGTACATTTATGTATGCTACAGTAGTACATTTATGTATGCTGCAGTAGTACATTTATGTATGCTGCAGTAGTACATTTATTTATGCTACAGTAGTACATCTTTGTATGCTGCAGTAGTACATTTAGGTATGCTGCAGTAGTACATTTATGTATGCTACAGTAGTACATCTTTGTATGCTACAGTAGTACATTTATGTATGCTGCAGTAGTACATTTATTTATGCTACAGTAGTACATCTTTGTATGCTACAGTAGTACATTTATGTATGCTGCAGTAGTACATTTATGTATGCTGCAGTAGTACATTTATGTATGCTACAGTAGTACATTTATGTATGCTGCAGTAGTACATTTATGTATGCTGCAGTAGTACATTTATGTATGCTGCAGTAGTACATTTATGTATGCTGCAGTAGTACATTTATGTATGCTGCAGTAGTACATTTATGTATGCTGCAGTAGTACATTTATGTATGCTGCAGTAGTACATTTATGTATGCTGCAGTAGTACATTTATGTATGCTGCAGTAGTACATTTATGTATGCTGCAGTAGTACATTTATGTATGCTGCAGTAGTACATTTATGTATGCTACAGTAGTACATTTATGTATGCTGCAGTAGTACATTTATGTATGCTGCAGTAGTACATTTATGTATGCTACAGTAGTACATTTATGTATGCTGCAGTAGTACATTTATGTATGCTACAGTAGTACATTTATGTATGCTGCAGTAGTACATTTATGTATGCTGCAGTAGTACATTTATGTATGCTACAGTAGTACATTTATGTATGCTACAGTAGTGCATTTATGTATGTTGCAGTAGTACATTTATGTATGCTACAGTAGTACATTTATGTATGCTGCAGTAGTACATTTATGTATGCTGCAGTAGTACATTTATTTATGCTACAGTAGTACATCTTTGTATGCTACAGTAGTACATCTTTGTATGCTACAGTAGTACATTTATGTATGCTGCAGTAGTACATTTATGTATGCTGCAGTAGTACATTTATGTATGCTACAGTAGTACATTTATGTATGCTACAGTAGTGCATTTATGTATGCTGCAGTAGTACATTTAGGTATGCTACAGTAGTACATTTATGTATGCTGCAGTAGTACATTTATGTATGCTGCAGTAGTACATTTATTTATGCTACAGTAGTACATCTTTGTATGCTACAGTAGTACATTTATGTATGCTGTAGTAGTACATTTATGTATGCTGCAGTAGTACATTTATGTATGCTACAGTAGTACATTTATGTATGCTGCAGTAGTACATTTATGTATGCTGCAGTAGTACATTTATGTATGCTGCAGTAGTACATTTATGTATGCTACAGTAGTACATTTATGTATGCTGCAGTAGTACATTTATGTATGCTACAGTAGTACATTTAGGTATGCTACAATAGTACATTTATGTATGCTGCAGTAGTACATTTATGTATGCTACAGTAGTACATTTATGTATGCTGCAGTAGTACATTTATGTATGCTGCAGTAGTACATTTATGTATGCTACAGTAGTGCATTTATGTATGCTGCAGTAGTACATTTATGTATGCTACAGTAGTACATTTATGTATGCTGCAGTAGTACATTTATGTATGCTACAGTAGTACATTTATGTATGCTGCAGTAGTACATTTATGTACGCTACAGTAGTACATTTATGTATGCTGCAGTGGTTCACAGCATAAGTAAGTTTTACTGAATATGCACGATATCATGTTCCACTTTATATGTGGGGTGCCGTGTTCCACTGTATATGTGGGGTGCCGTGTCCCACTGTATATGTGGGGTGCCGTGTCCCACTGTATATGTGGGGTGCCGTGTCCCACTGTATATGTGGGGTGCCGTGTCCCACTGTACATGTGGGGTGCCGTGTTCCACTTTATATGTGGGGTGCCGTGTTTCACTGTATAGGTGGAGTGTTGTGTTTCACTGTATATGTGGGGTGCCGTGTGCCACTGTATAGGTGGAGTGCTGTGTTTCACTCTATATGTGGGATGCCGTGTTCCACTGTATATGTGGGGTGCCGTGTCCCACTGTATATGTGGGGTGCCGTGTCCCACTGTATATGTGGGGTGCCGTGTCCCACTGTATATGTGGGGTGCCGTGTTCCACTGTATAGGTGGAGTGCTGTGTTTCACTGTATATGTGGGGTGCCGTGTCCCACTGTATATGTGGGGTGCCGTGTTCTACTATATGTGGGGTGCCGTGTCCCACTGTATATGTGGGGTGCCGTGTTCCACTGTATATGTGGGGTGCCGTGTCCCACTGTATATGTGGGGTGCCGTGTCCCACTGTATATGTGGGGTGCCGTGTCCCACTGTATATGTGGGGTGCCGTGTCCCACTGTATATGTGGGGTGCCGTGTCCCACTGTATATGTGGGGTGCCGTGTCCCACTGTATATGTGGGGTGCCGTGTCCCACTGTATATGTGGGGTGCCGTGTCCCACTGTATATGTGGGGTGCCGTGTCCCACTGTATATGTGGGGTGCCGTGTCCCACTGTATATGTGGTGTGCCGTGTCCCACTGTATATGTGGGGTGCCGTGTCCCACTCTATATGTGGGGTGCCGTGTTCCACTGTATATGTGGGGTGCCGTGTTCCACTGTATATGTGGGGTGCCGTGTCCCACTGTATATGTGGGGTGCCGTGTCCCACTGTATATGTGGGGTGCCGTGTTTCACTGTATATGTGGGGTGCCGTGTTCCACTGTATATGTGGGGTGCCGTGTCCCACTGTATATGTGGGGTGCCGTGTTCCACTTTATATGTGGGGTGCCGTGTCCCACTGTATATGTGGGGTGCCGTGTCCCACTGTATATGTGGGGTGCCGTGTTCCACTGTATAGGTGGAGTGCTGTGTTTCACTGTATATGTGGGGTGCCGTGTCCCACTGTATATGTGGGGTGCCGTGTTTCACTGTATATGTGGGGTGCCGTGTCCCACTGTATATGTGGGGTGCCGTGTTTCACTGTATATGTGGGGTGCCGTGTTTCACTGTATATGTGGGGTGCCGTGTTTCACTGTATAGGTGGAGTGTTGTGTTTCATTGTATATGTGGGGTGCCGTGTGCCACTGTATAGGTGGAGTGCTGTGTTTCACTCTATATGTGGGATGCCGTGTTCCACTGTATATGTGGGGTGCCGTGTCCCACTGTATATGTGGGGTGCCGTGTCCCACTGTATATGTGGGGTGCCGTGCTAAGCTACATATATAATTTACCATGCCGTAGACGCGGGTTGTTTTATGGTATGTTGTAATACAAAACTGATATTTCTTCTTTCAACAATGACAAAAATCAAATTCATGTCTTGCAGCGATATAAGTTATTAAATTCACACGACTTTAACACGAGTACGACATACATATATGAATTACGTAACAGCTGATTTATGTAGCGCGCCCAGAGGTTCTGTCTAGTGTGATGGAGTATGTCAAAGCGGGGATGGTGAAGGGATACGTCATACAACACATATATATATACATATGAACCACGTGTTTTTTTTTCGTACTTTAGTGGAAACCAAATCCTGATAAACTCTCGGAATTGCTACTGTAGTGATCGCATCTCAAGTTTGCCACAACTGTTGTAGTGCGACTATGGCTCTAAAGTTTGGCCTCTCGTCGACTCCAACGCAGCCTGAAGGGGTTGGTTGCCATGGTGACGGCGGACAGTGTGGGTGTGTACCTTGGTGACGGCATCTGACACTCAAGATGCGGTATCTGCGGTTATATCACAGTTTCACTTTACCCGACTCGGAATAGTATTATTATTCAAACTATTGTTCGTGTTTTATTTTCAGTTAAGGCAGCGGCATAATTTATATTGTGACCTATCGGATATATATGCCATGTTTGGCGATATGTGTCACTGCCACTGTCTGTAATGCAAAGGAGTTTACTTGTGCGATATTCGTGCCCATGATTTCAATCTTTTTATTATGTCACGTGTGTTATTACTGGAGGTCGTCGGTGTGACAGAGTGTGATCACGTTCTCGTGTGTTAGACGTTCTCGTGAGAAGTGATTCATTCATCGAATTATTCAAACAAACGTTCCAGGATAATCAAACGATATGAGTATACATATGTACATAGGTAGTGTCGTCGTTTATGGCAACTTATGTTTTTATCGTGGTGGATATATATATACACATATTCCATGTGGTCTCTGATCTTCCCGGGCCGATAAAAAAGGTTGAAACCAAGAGGGTGGCCGTGTCGGGAGGGGGGGGGGGGTTAAAACGTGTGCAAATTTGTAGCTGGGGGGGAGCAAAATGTAACGAAAATGGATTATAAAACTGAAGAGGCTGATATTTGGCGTTCAACATGCATTTGTATCACTGCTGCCAGTCCTGGTTGATAAGCCGACGTTCTGCGTCTGTTGCGAAATCTGTGTGCTATCTTGCATTTTACTGCTCAATTATCATGAATGTTAAATATAGACTCATTGTGTGTTTAAATTATTAGTGATATACATTGTAAAATACCACGTAATCCCGAGGTTTGTGCTGTGGGCCGTTTCACGTGGACGTCACGAGCTGAACCAGTATTTTCAAAAAATATTTTTTTAAATCCGACAAGCGTCGTGAAAAAGCTGATATTACAAAAAAAAACATATTCTATTAACCAGGTTTCGTGATCTCTAACCGTGAAGCGGCCTCCAGATGAACCACAGAGACACTATACTATGTCTAGTGTTATGGTCTGTGTCGTTATGTGTCTAAGTTATTAGTGCTAGAAAATGCAATATATATGTATTATGTGATCGGATCTGCGATGATTCGCTGTATGATCAAATTAAGTCCTGTGATCTAGTGGCTTGGTAGTGTACAGTTGAAGGGGCAGGTTGTGTAGATATTCGGCGCGTCGGTGCTTTGGGGCTGGCCAGGTGAGGATGAGGTGGCGATTTACAATGACGGATAGCTTTATTATGCGATAACTGGATAATGGTGATGACTTCTATTATATTATATTATATATGACATACCCTGTTGTTTACACGAATTTATAACCAGGAAGTGGTTCCTCGCCTGTTCCAAAAATCGAAATTGTGCGTGATAATCAAACGCGCTGTCTATATCTATTAGTGTTGTTAATGGTTTTCTGTACAGGTTTACCTATGTGTGTGTGAGTATAGTATCTGACGGTGACAAACTCAATTTAATGCTTATTTTTATGTCTATTTTTTGATGTCTACGGTTTCTCCATTTCTTCCATGTGTCGAAGTTGCTTCGAGTGCAAACGACTTGTTGTACGCTTCGCCGTTCTGCGTACGCTGGTGTTGTAGATAACCACATGGGATTCGAACCTATGCCCCGACCGCTGACCTTGCTTCCATAGGCCATGTATGCACAAAGGTGGCTGGAAACACCCATATGTATCGTGCGGGAGCCCCTGCATCTCTCCTTCTGACAGACCCAGACGTTGAGCTGTGGTGCCATCTAGTGACCGCTGTCATAACCATGTTGCATGATTTGGTTTACTGGCTGGCATAGCGGTCATGTTTGTTGTCCATCCACTGCGGCGGTGGCGTCGTTGGGGACATTATGAATTATGACTGATGTCTGAATTAGGTAAGTCATCTGGGCCTGTATCCAGCCATGGCTAAGTCTACAAAGTCCCTGGCGTCTCGCGTACACCCTTAAACATGTCAACGCCAAGACCACCTCGGGGCTGCCTTGAGTGTTCCCCCGAGCAGTCCTGTAACTGAACTCCTTTCAGAGAGACGTCAATAATTGTCCATGCAGACCACAGCTATGTATGCAAATGCGCGGTCGATTTAACGCTCGACCGACACATCCGCTACCTGCGTTCAATCGATCCCCCCGCCCCCCTTCCGTGGTCCGTGGGCGCCAGTGGACTTTTGCAGGCGTCTATATATGCATATAGGGTAGTAAACTAGCGTTAAGATGCCTCACTCAGTGCACACGGTACTGCAGACTTAGCTCCCTCCCACCACAACTTGCTGGATGTGTGTCGTGGCGAAGATTATTCATGAAAGAGGTCATTGACGTCGCTTTAACATACGAAAACCCGCCTCAACCATCGCTATGACAATTCTTTCACATTAATTAACCCAGCTGTAAATAGCGCAAACAACAACAACACAGAAACATAATTTTTTACCTATCTAGAGATTTATTTGCTCTTGTGGAATGCGGAAATTTAAATTTGTTTCAGCGGTTATTTTCTTGTTTGAATGTGACATTCGCCGCACGTGTGTTCTGAGAATCTCTCGCGGGCCCCAAGCTCTCCCAATTCGCCTGCGCCGTGCCAAAGGTATGAGGCTCTGCATTGTCACGTGGTTTTATGCCGATGTTAATGGGTTGTTTTTGTCTTTCTCGCAATCAACTAATTAATTCCGGTGCTGTTCTTACCATTGCGTTACCTTTGCAGTGTATGAGTCAATGAATGTGTATGCATTTAAGTCTTAAAATATGGATTATGAAATGATATATTGATATGTATTAAATGCGTCAATGCTCTCTTCTGGTTATCTTATTAGCAAGGGTATTTGGTTACGCATCTATACTTATAGATATACCCAGTCCCGGTAAGTGCACTTCACTTGTTGTCTGCCTCAGTGCGACCTGCTTGCTGAGGTCGCCTGCTTGACCATGTGACCTAGTTACTGAGGTCGTCTGCTTGACGTTGTGATCTGGTTACTGAGGTCGTCTGCTTGACCCTGTGGCCTGGTTACTGAGCTCTTCTGCTTGACGTTGTAATCTGGTTACTGAGGTTGTCTGCTTGACCCTGTGACCTGGTTACTGAGGTCTTCTGCTTGACTCTGTGACCTAGTTACTGAGGTCGTCTGCTTGACCATGTGACCTAGTTACTGAGGTCGTCTGCTTGACCATGTGACCTGCTTGCTGGGGTCGTCTGCTTGAACCTGTGACCTGGTTACTGAGATCGTCTGCTTGACCCTGTGACCTGGTTACTGAGGTCGTCCGCTTGGCTCTGTGACCTGGTTACTGAGGTCGTCCGCTTGGCTCTGTGACCTGGTTACTGAGGTCGTCTGCTCGGCTCTATGACCTGGTTACTGAGGTAGTCTGCTTGACCATGTGACCTGGTTACTGAGGTCGTCTGCTCGGCTCTGTGACATGGTTACTGAGGTCGTCCGCTTGACCCTGTGACCTGGTTATTGAGGTAGTCTGCTTGACCATGTGACCTGGTTACTGAGGTCGTCTGCTCGGCTCTGTGACCTGGTTACTGAGGTAGTCTGCTTGACCCTGTGACCTGGTTACTGAGGTCGTCCGCTTGACCCTGTGACCTGGTTACTGAGGTCGTCCGCTTGGCTCTGTTACCTGGTTACTGAGGTCGTCCGCTTGGCTCTGTGACCTGGTTACTGAGGTCGTCCGCTTGACCCTGTGACCTGGTTACTGAGGTCGTCCGCTTGACCCTGTGACCTGGTTACAGAGGTAGTCCGCTGGGCTCTGTGACCTGGTTACAGAGGTCGTCCGCTGGGCTCTGTGACCTGGTTACAGAGGTCGTCCGCTGGGCTCTGTGAGCTGGGAATTGCGGTCGTGTTTGGCCTTGTAACCTGGCTGCTAAAGTTTCCCGTCAGATTCTCCTTACATTACATTGGTTCACGCCTGACCTCGACACCGATGTGTACATACATTGTAGGATCTCTCTCGAATGGAACCAGGTAACAGTGTAACTCCATATTGTGTATGTTCAGTCATGGGTATAATCCTTGGCTTTTAGTCAAAATACATTATATTTGTTGTTTTGTCTTGTAACTGCGTAGTCTGGTTGCAGCTGTAATGAGTATGGTTGCAACTGTATAGAATATGATTGCAGTATAGCTCTTTACTTACGGCAATACCTCGAACATATGTATGTTATTGGTCTACTGTGTATTACAACAGGTCGAAATTGCAACGCACTCATTTCATTTCAAATGTCCGTTGTCAAACTGGGAAATAAACATGTCGTATAAAGACAAACATGTTGATCTTATTATAATGAGTTTTCGTCCTGACGCGCGTGTTCCCGTGTGCGAGTTCCAACTGTAAAACCATGTACTTCACTATTATAGTGCATTTATGACATGACGAGAATGTTTTGGTAGAGCGCGAATAGACAGACCCAGGCTGTCAATCATTCACTGACGTCACTGTTGCTTTTATCCAATCATGTGGTGGAAAAAGGTCTTTCATGTATTCGAACAAAGCAGCAAGTCACTTTCTTGTCAGTTTCAGAGATGAGGACTTCGCACTTGCGCCTACCATCAGCTATGGTTGTCAATTTCATACTCACGATTAAGGAAAAATGACTCAAGCGTGGGCGGGGCTTAGTGCCGGAGCCTGGATCGGTCTATTACTAAATGAAGACCATGACAAGGCACAGTAATAGACCTATCCATACTCCGACATTAAGCCCCACTATGAACATTCCTTTAGGTCAAGATGATATTCTGCGCGGACTACCTGAGTAAATGAAGGTCAAATGTTTATTTAGGAATAAATTTCATCTTCCGCATCTAGTTAATACTGCATAATTCAAATTAGTCATACGACATTTTCCCCTCTAAATAATGAACTATTCAGATTGTTTTTAAATGATCTGGACGCATTGTCCAACCTGTTCTCTGGTGTGTATTTACTTGATTATTTCTCGTCTAAGTGGCAAAAAGCGCCCATAATGCGCAATGTAGTGCGAAAGGATACCACTTTTCTGCATATCTACCTACACTTTTCTGACAAACAAACTATCTAATAGCATCTGTTTATTACCCGTACGACACTGTGCTAAGCTGTTGTCCTTATGCAATAAGGTCTATGTATATTTACCGTGTTGTTAAAGGGGGAACAATGCTGTAAGAGCAGCTTTAACAAACAGAGGTCTGGAAGGAGGGGTCCAGCGTTCACTGTCGATTTTTCAAAATTCTCAGTGTCGAATATCGAATTTTCAATGTAATTTTTTTTTTCTAAAATGCCACTATCAGTGTCGATGATGGGATTTTAGCATATAGCATATAGCCGCGTATATATTTTCCATTGTATCTGTGTTTGGAATTGCCGTATTTTCCAAAGCAAATAACATAAAACGTTACCAATGTACTTCCAATCTACATTATGAGCACATCAATTCCTTACAAATCCTTTGTAGAGGAAGGGAGAGGGAGAGGATACAAGAGGACATATGTTTATGCTTTATGTTTCTTTATGCCGCTTTGGGTCGATGCTGTCATTACTAATTCATCAAGCCAATATCCCGTGGCGTGACTGTGTGTAGAGGGACACACGTGGTTGCACTTAGTATGGAATGGCACTATGGCCATAGCAACTCTATGTGTCTATGGAGCAAAGAGAAGTCTGGTGTTCACGATGTAATGTATTTTGGCACTAGAAATAACCTTCCTCGTCCTTCCTCATTACATTTCAGAAGCACTAATTATTGTTCTTTGTTTACCGCGGCAGATCCAGGGTAGGCAGGAAGGTCCCTCACACAAAACCCCCACCCCACCCCACCCCACCCCACCCCACCACACCCACAACCCCTGGCTATCCCAGGATCCAGGGTAGGCAGGAAGGTCCCTCACACAAAACCCCCACCCCACCCCATCCCACCCCACCCCACCCCACCCTACCCCACCACACCCACAACCCCTGGCTATCCCAGGATCCAGGGTAGGCAGGAAGGTCCCTCACACAAAACCCCCACCCACCCCACCCCACCCCACCACACCCACAACCCCTGGCTATCCCAGGATCCAGGGTAGGCAGATGGGTCCCTCACACAAAACCCCCACCCCACCCAACCCCACCCCACCACACCCCACCCCACCCCACCACACCCACAACCCCTGGCTATATCAGGATCCAGGGTAGGCAGATGGGTCCCTCACACAAAACCCCCACCCCACCCCACCCCACCCCACCACACCCACAACCCCTGGCTATCCCAGGATCCAGGGTAGGCAGATGGGTCCCTCACACAAAACCCCCACCCCACCCCACCCCACCCCACCACACCCACAACCCCTGGCTATCCCAGGATCCAGGGTAGGCAGAGGGGTCCCTCACACAAAACCCCCACCCCACCCCACCCCACCCCACCACACCCACAACCCCTGGCTATCCCAGGATCCAGGGTAGGCAGAGGGGTCCCTCACACAAAACCCCCACCCCACCACACCCACAACCCCTGGCTATCCCAGGATTATACAACCATCCTCTCTCCACTCAATTATGATCGATTAAAAGTGTTTTTTGTCTCTCGTTATTTCAACTGCAGTATAATAGTGTAACATTTCAGATTTTAGCTCTCGGAGCGCCTTCACCTTGAAACGGACCCCGGGGGCGGGGCGGGGTTGGGCACTACATGAGTACAATGGTGGAGGTGTGCCGCCCATGCCAGACGGAGAGGAAATATGGAGAGCGAGAGATAAGTGCAAGATTCTGACAAAACACACACTGAGAGTCATGGCAAAGTATACGGAGGGATATGATTTGACACTTTCGATACCAACTAGAATTTTCAGTCAAGAGCTTCAATTGTTAGGACTCAAGCCTCAGGTGTGGGGGGGGGGGCTGGGCCTGGGCCAGGGCACATCTAGCCCAGGCCTGGGCCTCGGGGCTGGGTTTTTCAAAGCTAGGGCACATCTAGCCTAGGCCTGGGCCCCGGGGCTGGGTTCTTCAAGGCCAGGGCACATCTAGCCTAGGCCTGGGCCCCGGGGCTGGGTTCTTCAACGCCTGTCTCGCTGGACCCCTGTCTCTCTGGCCGCCTGTCTCGCTGGACGCCTGTCTCTCTGGACGCCGGTCTCGCTGGACGCCTGTCTCTCTGGACGCCTGTATCGCTGGACGCCTGTCTCGCTGGACCCCTGTATCGCTGGACGCCTGTCTCTCTGGACGCCTGTCTCGCTGGACCCCTGTATCGCTGGACGTCTATCTCGCTGGACGCCTGTCTCGCTGGACGCCTGTCTCGCTGGAAGCCTGTCTCGCTGGACGCCTATCTCTCTGGACGCCTGTCTCGCTGGACGCCTGTCTCGCTGGACCCCTGTATCGCTGGACGCCTATCACGCTGGACGCCTGTCTCTCTGCACGCCTGTCTCGCTGGACGCCTGTCTCTCTGGACGCCTGTCTCGCTGGACGCCTGTCTCGCTGGACCCCTGTATGGCTGGACGCCTGTCTCTCTGGACGCCTATCTCGCTGGACGCCTGTCTCTCTGGACGCCTGTCTCGCTGGACACCTGTCTCTCTGGACGCCTATCTCGCTGGACGCCTGTCTCTCTGGACGCCTATCTCGCTGGACGCCTGTCTCTCTGGACGCCTGTCTCTCTGGACGCCTGTCTCGCTGGACGCCTGTCTCGCTGGGCGCCTGTCTCGCTGGTCCCCTGTATCGCTGGACGCCTGTCTCTGGACGCCTATCTCGCTGGACGCCTGTCTCTCTGGACGCCTATCTCGCTGGACGCCTGTCTCGCTGGACGCCTGTCTCTCCGGACGCCTGTCTCGCTGGACCCTGTATCGCTGGACGCCTGTCTCTCTGGACGCCTATCTCGCTGGACGCCTGTCTCTCTGGACGCCTATCTCGCTGGACGCCTGTCTGGCTGGACGCCTGACTCGCTGGACGCCGGTCTCGCTGGACGCCTGTCTCGCTGGACCCCTGTATCGCTGGACGCCTGTCTCTCTGGACGCCTATCTCGCTGGACGCCTGTTTCTCTGGACGCCTATCTCGCTGGACGCCTGTCTGGCTGGACGCCTGTCTCGCTGGACGCCTGTCTCGCTGGACGCCTGTCTCGCTGGACGCCTGTTTCGCTGGACCCCTGTATCGCTGGACGCCTGTCTCTCTGGACGCCTATCTCGCTGGACGCCTGTCTCTCTGGACGCCTATCTCGCTGGACGCCTGTCTGGCTGGACGCCTGTCTCGCTGGACGCCTGTCTGGCTGGACCCCTGTCTCGCTGGACGCCTGTCTCGCTGGACGCCTGTCTCGCTGGACGCCTGTCTCTGTGGACGCCTGTCTCGCTGGACGCCTGTCTCTGTGGACGCCTGTCTCGCTGGACCCCTGTATCGCTGGACGCCTGTCTCGCTGGACGCCTGTCTCGCTGGACGCCTGTCTCGCTGGACGCCTGTCTCGCTGGACGCCTGACTCGTTGGACCCCTGTATCACTGGACGCCTGTCTCGCTGGACCCCTGTATCGCTGGACGCCTGTCTCTCTGGACGCCTGTCTCGCTGGACGCCTGTCTCGCTGGACCCCTGTATCGCTGGACGCCTGTCTCGCTGGACGCCTGTCTCGCTGGACGCCTGTCTCGCTGGACCCCTGTATCGCTGGACGCCTGTCTCGCTGGACCCCTGTATCGCTGGACGCCTGTCTCGCTGGACGCCTGTCTCGCTGGACGCCTGTCTCGCTGGACCCCTGTATCGCTGGACGCCTGTCTCGCTGGACCCCTGTCTCGCTGGACGCCTGTCTCGCTGGACGCCTGTCTTGCTGGACACCTATCTCGCTGGACGCCTGTCTCGCTGGACGCTTGTCTCGCTGGACGCCTGTCTCGCTGGACGCCTGTCTCGCTGGACCCCTGTATCGCTGGACGCCTGTCTTGCTGGACCCCTGTATCGCTGGACGCCTGTCTCGCTGGACGCCTGTCTCGCTGGACGCCTGTCTCGCTGGACCCCTGTATCGCTGGACGCCTGTCTCGCTTGACCCCTGTCTCGCTGGACGCCTGTCTCGCTGGACGCCTGTCTCGCTGGACACCTATCTCGCTGGACGCCTGTCTCGCTGGACGCCTGTCTCGCTGGACCCCTGTATCGTTGGACGCCTGTCTCGCTAGACCCCTGTCTCGCTGGACGCCTGTCTCGCTGGAAGCCTGTCTCGCTGGACGCCTGTCTCGCTGGACACCTATCTCGCTGGACGCCTGTCTCGCTGGACACCTATCTCGCTGGACGCCTGTCTCGCTGGACGCCTGTCTCGCTGGACGCCTGTCTCGCTGGACCCCTGTATCGCTGGACGCCTGTCTCGCTGGACCCCTGTATCGCTGGACGCCTGTCTCGCTGGACGCCTGTCTCGCTGGACGCCTGTCTCGCTGGACCCCTGTATCGCTGGACGCCTGTCTCGCTGGACCCCTGTCTCGCTGGACGCCTGTCTCGCTGGAAGCCTGTCTCGCTGGACGCCTGTCTCGCTGGACCCCTGTATCGTTGGACGCCTGTGTCACTGGACCCCTGTCTCGCTGGACGCCTGTCTCGCTGGACGCCTGTCTCGCTGGACGCCTGTCTCGCTGGACACCTATCTCGCTGGACGCCTGTCTCGCTGGACACCTGTCTCGCTGGACGCCTGTCTCGCTGGACGCCTGTCTCGCTGGACGCCTGTCTCGCTGGACGCCTGTCTCGCTGGACACCTATCTCGCTGGACGCCTGTCTCGCTGGACGCCTGTCTCGCTGGGCCCCTGTCTCGCTGGACGCCTGTCTCGCTGGACGCCTGACTCGTTGGACCCCTGTATCACTGGACGCCTGTCTCGCTGGACCCCTGTATCGCTGGACGCCTGTCTCTCTGGACGCCTGTCTCGCTGGACGCCTGTCTCGCTGGACCCCGGTATCGCTGGACGCCTGTCTCGCTGGACGCCTGTCTCGCTGGACGCCTGTCTCGCTTGACCCCTGTATCGCTGGACGCCTGTCTCGCTGGACCCCTGTATCGCTGGACGCCTGTCTCGCTGGACGCCTGTCTCGCTGGACGTCTATCTCGCTGTTGATGCCATACGCGGTGTCGGCAAGTACAAGAGACGCGCGGCATCGTTTACTAAATCAATGTGTCGCCCGTTCGAGCGGCCTGTAATAGCGGCTAATTCACTGGCGGCCCTTGTCTGCCTGGGTAGGTATTGATATCTGGGCGCTAGGCGGCGCAGTCAGCCCGCATAGCTGCGCAGGCTGGGGCCCATGCCTACCTACCAGCGTCATTCAGGGAACAATGCCTACGTCCCCGCACAAAGCACGGTCGGTTAGGGGAATTTTTGCAAAGATTTCTCGGGGTTTGGAGTCATAGTTCCACGGGTGGGCGGTGTGGGGGAGGTGGGGGGGGGGGAAGAAAGGGGGAGGGAGATATCGACTGTCTTCCCAGAGCAACGGGTGGTGGCCGGGCGTTAGTGGTGGTGGTGAGGGGGGGTGGGGAGGCGGGGTGGGGGGTGGGGGTGGAGGAAATAATGGAAGGGCAGGCGGGAGGGATTGGGGGAAATAATAGAAATGGGGTGGGGTGGAGGAAACAATGGGAAGGATAAAGGTTCCAGCGTAGGCGACGTTTGTAAGGGTGGGATTGTGGATTTTCAAGGAGGGGTGGGGGGAGCAGGGGGTGGTATATAAACCGTCATCATTGTGTGTATATGGGTTAACCAGGGCCATATATAAGCCCCATATAAGTGCCAGGCGGTGGTTACCCATGGCCATATCCCCTCATAGGGGTTAGAAAAATCGGGGGGTCGGAAGGTTGTACACAGGTTAAAACATTGAGATCAACATTGAGATGATCGGAGGGGGAGGTGGGGGTGGGCGGGGTGGGGGGCTCTTCAAGGTGTTCAACAAAGGCCAAAGTCCGCGAGGACTAGTCATGGTGAATATACCTCCCCTGAACAAAAAACTTAACTTGAACGTCGCACATTTTGGGCATTACGAATAGTGTATCGTGACAGATTTGACCCGTGAAGCCACATAACTATTGGTTAACACCGCACGCCTTAGGTACTGGGCGGTCGCCGAGAGACTAGAACGAAGCGTCTTCTCGCCAGGTGGCAGTGCACTCTCTATGCAAAGAGATCTCGGCTAAAGTTAGTCCCACTTGTATTTTTTTGGGGGGTAGGGGGGGGGGTACCTTTTCCGATCTCCACTATTGGCATCTAGGAATTCTTGGGGATTCGCGATCAATTTTGGGGATCGTTATCCGTGCAATTCCTGGTTCAAGACCATTTCCCTATTTACCGCGATCCGTTATAGCTGTGAACTCGATATTCGCGATATTACCTTTAAGTGTTTTTTTTACGCACCCAGTATTGAGCGATCCTCATTTTGGAGATTTGATTTTACCCTCCTTAAGTCTTGGGGATTCACGATTCAGAGGGGGTCCCCCCCCACCCTAATTTAGCCATCAAATTGGATACCTAATATAACACCATTTAATATTCGTAAGTTTTGCACCATTTATATAGTTTTAGGACTGTTACTTGTGTTGGTACGATAAGGAAAGGTTAAAATCATCTAACGACCACATCAACAATATATACTCCGTCATAAACAATTTGCGGAAATCAAACGTGACCTCAATGCCGTCGAGGTCAACCGCTAAGGTAGCCGCCCGGGGTAGCCGTTACATAACGACTGGTAGTATGAATTATTGGCGACCTCTGCCCAGACAGTGAGAGGATTTAAAATTTCACGTAATACAAGAAACAAATAGCAGGAGTTCTGGCCTATTGCAGGGACGCGGCAGAGGAATGTGGGTAAGCAAGACGGTAGAATGACGTGATGAAGCGAAGTGTTATTCCATGTTTTAGTGGCATCGGATATAAGGTATGGTAGCCCAGTGGCAATCTCCAAATCTGAAGCCAATCAGGACCAAGTGGGCAGCATCTACGGCTATTTAGCTGTGAGTCCCATACCATAAGGTGTGAAATATGACGCAGACTGACTCTGCACATGACGTAAAACCAAGCCCTGTAAAATCAGTTTTAACCACGTGAAAATCGTGAAAAAAATACTTGGGTGAGTTGTGTCCGAGAGACTTCTTCGCTCGGCAGGACATAGCGTGAGTCTGAGACCATTTATAACCGTTACGTTGCACAGCATACTAGTCCCGAAATGAAATGGTGTATGGAGCTCGTTACGCGCGTGAGTTATTCCCTAATTTGCTTCTCGCGAGACTCTCGTAAAGAGTCCACGTGTCTCACGTGTCTCGCAGGAAGCAAAAATGCAAGCAAAAGGGGTGTTGAAAAAATGCACCAAATCCGCATGGTTCTTACAGCGGTTTGCGTCCTGCTGGGCCCGGTTCCACCAACGGACTTAACTTAAGTCTGTTTTCCGACTTAAGTTTTGAGGTGTCTGACTTAACTAAGACTTTTGTTAAGTCGCGTTCCACGAAGCGACTTAAGTCCGGACTTAAGTAAGTCCAACTTAAAAAGTGGGTTTCACCAACAGGGTTCTGAGTTTGCATTTTAGAAGTGTTGCGCCGGAAACGCTCTTCACAATGTGCGGTCAAATGAGGTAGAAATGTGGTATTATATGTAAATATTGAACACCGGATGTCTTCTCACTTTCCGTTACTATGGAAACATGCCAATGAACATTTGGCGCGGTATTTCACGCATTCAGCAGTTGAACATTGCAACGGGCACAAGTGTGTTCAAGTGATGGAAACAATAACGGTAAGTTTTCTCAGTTTGAAAGTGTATCTTAGCTAGATAGATAGCCATTATATTCTGTAGCCGAGCTGCAATTGTTTTTTTGTGCTATCGACAGCAGTACCCTTGCCAACGAGATTAACGACGCACGTGTTACTCGACGCAACGAAATAGAAAAGTATAGGAACCCGATTGGCAGGTCCCTGAGGCATCGCTCTCTCCTCAGGCATAAACAAGTTGACATCCATAATGGCCGCTTACACTGCGTCAATTGTTTGGCCAATCAAGTGCACCGGACGCCCAAACCCCCTCCCCCACCCCCATCCCCCACCCCAACAAACCCACCAGTAAAATGTTTGGGTGGAATTTTCTCTGGGTCTGAAAAAGCTGCGCACCCCTAGCACCAGCGCCCTCTGGTGACTACTGGTAGTCCTACTTCCGGTTTGATGAAGTGGTTGGTAGCCAATGCGTTGGTCCCTCCGTGAGCCAGCTGGGAGGATAGATGGGGACGGTATGGCAGGGTAATAAAATACTCGCCCATGGAAACCGTTTTCGATAATGTTCGGCCTGTTGCATATGAAGCTTCATATAATTGCCGAATAAATAATTCATGCCAGCGCCATTATTGTTTGCGTGAATATCCAATAGCCCTATATTATATGTACCACTGGGCACCGCAGTCGTACCTCTCTTCCATAGGGAGGAAAACGGTTTATTACTTGCAGCATGACACACCGCCTGCTCTGTGGAGAGGGAACCGGTTTAGTAGTTGACGACGACGATGCCTACCCCCCGGCCCCGCACCCTCCTACCCAAAATTTCTTATAAAGTAATGATTCTCAGAGAGTCCATGCGATCCAACAAGTGCAAGCCATCAATCAATGTCACTCTTGTCTACTCCAATGAGTTGGGCTTAAGCCTGGTTCTCTGCCCCGTATACTGGGACACGCATTCATATTCCAGGGGCTTAGGATAATCCACGCTCTGATAATTCCGTCAATTATCTCCATCAATTAATTACTCTCTCCTCCCCGCCCCCCCCCCCCCCTCGACTTCTCTCTTCGCCAACATGCTATCGCCCAAGACAGAGCATAAAATAACAAATGGACTCATTACTTCATTCTGTTCATGTTTTACCCACTGTCTTTAATGATATCCTTGCGTTTTGTATGAGGTCAAAGGTCAAAGAAGACACCCCTCACCCCATCACCGATGCATCTCTCCTCCAAGCAGATATCGATAAATTATGCAGCTTTATAGATATAAAGCTTTATGGAGTATTTACACGATCCCTATCAGTACTTC